>CAJUXJ010001100.1:0-202791 GCA_910589775.1 Avena eriantha
CACATGCAATGAGTTCGGTTGTTGTTAGTAAAAAGAACACACATGCAATGACACTGGTGGATCCATGTGTGGTCTCTAAAGAGAACACACATTTCACTGACACTGGTGGATCCATGTGTGGTCTCTGAAGATAACACACATGCAATGACTCTGGTTGTTGTTAGTAAAAAGAGCACACAAGCAATGACACTGGTGGATGCATGTGTGGTCTCTGAAGAGAACACAAATTTCGATGACACTAGTTGTTGTTAGTAAAAGAACACCCATCCAATGACGTGGTGGATCCATAGGTGGATTGTGAAAAGAGCAAACATGCAATGACACTGGTGGATCCATATGTGGTACGTGAAAAGAACACACATGCAATGACTCCAGCTGTTGTTAGTAAAAAGAACACACATGCAATGACACTGGTGGATCCATGTGTGGTCTCTGAAGAGTACACACATTTTAATGACACTGGTGGATCCATATGTGGTATGTGAAAAGAACACACATGAAATGACTCTAGTTTTTGTTAGTAAAAAGAACACACATGCAATGACACTGGTGGATCCATATGTGGTCTCTAAAGAGAACACACATCCAATGACTCTAGCTGTTGTTAGTAAGAAGAGCACACATTTCAATGACACTTGTGGATCCATATGTGGTATGTGAAAAGAACACACATGCAATGACACTGGTGGATCCATAGGCGGATTGTGAAAAGAGCACACATGCAATGACACTGGTGGATCCATATGTGGTACGTGAAAAGAACACACATGCAATGACTCCAGCTGTTGTTAGTAAAAAGAACACACATGCAATGACACTGGTGGATCCATGTGTGGTCTCTAAAGAGAACACACATTTCAATGACACTGGTGGATCCATGTGTGGTCTCTGAAGAGAACACACATGCAATGACTCTGGTTGTTGTTAGTAAAAACAGCACACATGCAATGACACTGGTGGATGCATGTGTGGTCTCTGAAGAGAACACAAATTTCGATGACACTAGTTGTTGTTAGTAAAAAGAACACCCATGCAATGACGCTGGTGGATCCATAGGTGGATTGTGAAAAGAGAAAACATGCAATGACACTGGTGGATCCATATGTGGTATGTGAAAACAACACACATGCAATGACTCTAGTTGTTGTTAGTAAAAAGAACACACATGCAATGACACTGGTGGATCCATGTGTGGTCTCTGAAGAGTACACACATTTTAATGACACTGGTGGATCCATATGTGGTATGTGAAAATAACACACATGAAATGACTCCAGTTTTTGATAGTAAAAAGAATACACATGCAATGACACTGGTGAATCCATGTGTCGTCTCTGAAGAGAACACACATTTCAATGACACTGGTGGATCCATATGTGGTATGTGAAAAGAACACACATGCAATGACTCTAGTTGTTGTTAGTAAAAAGGACACACATGCCATGACACTGGTGGATCCATGTGTGGTCTCCGAAGAGAACACACATTTCCATGACACTGGTGGATCCATATGTGTAATGTGAAAAGAACACACATGAAATGACTCTAGTTGTTGTTAGTAAAAAGAACACACATGCAATGACATTGGTGGTCCATGTGTGGTCTCTGAAGAGAACACACATTTCAATGACACTGGTGGATCCATATGTGGTATGTGTAAAGAACACACAGAAATGACTCCAGTTGTTGTTAGTAAAAAGAACACACATGAAATGACACTGGTGGATCCATGTGTGGTCTCTGAAGAGAACACACATCCAATGACTATAGTTGTTGCTACTAAGAAGAGCACACATTTCAATGATACTGGTGGATCCATATGTGGTATGTGAAAAGAACACACATGCAATGACACTGGTTGATCCATAGGTTGATTGTGAAGAGATCTCACATTTCAATGACATTGGTGGATCCATATGTGGTATGTGAAAAGAACACACATGCAATGACTCCAGTTGTTGTTAGTAAAAATAACACACGTGCAATGACACTGGTGGATCCATGTGTGGTCTCTGAAGAGAACTCATAGTTCAATGACACTGGTGGATCCATGTGTGGTATGTGTAAAGTAAAGTCATGAAATGACTCAAGTTGTTGTTAGTAAAAATAACACACATGCACTGACACTGGTGGATCCATGTGTGGTCTCTGAAGAGAACACACATTTCAATGACACTGGTGGATCCATATGTGGTATGTGAAAAGAACACACATGCAATGATTCTAGTTGTTGTTAGTAAAAAGAACACACATGCAATGACAGTGGTGGATCCATGTGTGGTGCATCCTAAGAGAACACACATTTCAATGACACTGGTGGATCCATGTGTGGTGCATCCATGTGTTGTTAGTAAAAAGAACACACATGCAATGACACCGGTGGATCCATATGTGGTATGTGAAAAGAACACACATGCAATGAATCTAGTTGTTGTTAGTAAAAAGAACACACATGCAATGACACTGGTGGATCCATGTGTGGTCTCTAAATAGAACACACATTTCAATGACACTGGTGGATCCATATGTGGTATGTGAAAAGAACACACATGCAATGACTCTGGTTGTCGTTAGTAAATAGAACACACGTGCAATGACACCGGTGGATCCATGTGTGTTCCCTGAAGAGAATGCACATTTCAATGACATTGGTGGATCCATATGTGGTATGTGAAAAGAACACACATGCAATGACTCTGGTTGTGGTTAGTAAAAAGAACACACATGCAATAACACTGGCGGATCCACGTGTGGTCTCTGAAGAGAACACACATTTGACACTGGTGGATCCATATGTGGTATGTGAAAAGAACACACATGAAATGACTCCAGTTGTTGTTAGTAAAAAGAACACACATGCAATGACACTGGTGGATCCATGTGTGGTCTCTAAAGAAAACACACATTTCAATGACACTGGTGGATCCATATGTGGTATGTGAAAAGAACACACATGAAATGACTCTAGTTGTTGTTAGTAAAAAGAACACACATGCAATGACACTGGTGGATCCATATGTGGTCTCTAAAGAGAACACACATCCAATGACTCTAGCTGTTGTTAGTAAGAAGAGCACACGTTTCAATGACACTTGTGGATCCATATGTGGTATGTGAAAAGAACACACATGCAATGACACTGGTGGATCCATAGGTGGATTGTGAAAAGAGCACACATGCAATGACACTGGTGGATCCATATGTGGTACGTGAAAAGAACACACATGCAATGACTCCAGCTGTTGTTAGTAAAAAGAACACACATGCAATGACACTGGTGGATCCATGTGTGGTCTCTAAAGAGAACACACATTTCAATGACACTGGTGGATCCATGTGTGGTCTCTGAAGAGAACACACATGCAATGACTCTGGTTGTTGTTAGTAAAAAGAGCACACAAGCAATGACACTGGTGGATGCATGTGTGGTCTCTGAAGAGAACACAAATTTCGATGACACTAGTTGTTGTTAGTAAAAAGAACACCCATGCAATGACGTTGGTGGATCCATTGGTGGATTGTGAAAATAACAAACATGCAATGACACTGGTGGATCCATATGTGGTATGTGAAAACAACACACATGCAATGACTCTAGTTGTTGTTAGTAAAAAGAACACACATGCAATGACACTGGTGGATCCATGTGTGGTCTCTGAAGAGTACACACATTTTAATGACACTGGTGGATCCATATGTGGTATGTGAAAAGAACACACATGAAATGAATCTAGTTGTTGTTAGTAAAAAGAACACACATGCAATGACATTGGTGGATCCATATGTGGTCTCTAAAGAGAACACACATCCAATGACTCTAGCTGTTGTTAGTAAGAAGAGCACACATTTCAATGACACTTGTGGATCCATATGTGGTATGTGAAAAGAACACACATGCAATGACACTGGTGGATCCATAGGTGGATTGTGAAAAGAGCACACATGCAATGACACTGGTGGATCCATATGTGGTACGTGAAAAGAACACACATGCAATGACACCAGCTGTTGTTAGTAAAAAGAACACACATGCAATGACACTGGTGGATCCATGTGTGGTCTCTGAAGAGAATACACATTTCAATGACACTAGTGGATCCATGTGTGGTCTCTAAAGAGAACACACATGCAATGACTCTGGTTGTTGTTAGTAAAAAGAGCACACATGCAATGACACTGGTGGATCCATGTGTGGTCTCTGAAGAGAACACACATGCAATGACTCTGGTTGTTGTTAGTAAAAAGAGCACACATGCAATGACACTGGTGGATCCATGTGTGGTCTCTGAAGAGAACACACATTTCAATGACACTGGTGGATCCATGTGTGGTCTCTGAAGAGAACACAAATGCAATGACACTGGTGGATCCATGTGTGGTCTCTAAAGAGAACACACATTCCAATGACACTGGTGGATCCATGTGTGGTCTCTGAAGAGAACACACATGCAATGACTCTGGTTGTTGTTAGTAAAAAGAGCACACATGCAATGACACTGGTGGATCCATGTGTGGTATGTGAAAAGAACACACATGCAATGACACTGGTGGATCCATATGTGGTATGTGAAAAGAACACACATGCAATGACTCTGGTTGTTGTTAGTAAAAAGAACACACATGCAATGACACTGGTGGATCCATAGGTGGATTGTGAAAAGAGCACACATGCAATGACACTGGTGGATCCATATGTGGTATGTGAAAACAACACACATGCAATGACTCTAGTTGTTGTTAGTAAATAGAACACACATGCAATGACACTGGTGGATCCATGTGTGGTCTCTGAAGAGAACACACATTGCAATGACACTGGTGGATCCATATGTGGTATGTGAAAAGAACACACATGCAATGACTCTGGTTATTGTTAGTAAAAAGAACACACATACAATGACACTGGTGGATCCATGTGTGGTCTCTGAAGAGAACACACATTTCAGTGACACCGGTGGATCCATAGGTGGATTGTGAAAAGAGATTTGCCCTCTCTCTCGGTCACAAATCTCACAAAAGCCCAAATGTGTGGAGATCTCAAACATGTGTTCACTTTGGGTGCTATGCCCTTATTGGCGGACACAGATGTCACATGGATCGTCTACACCAACCATTGATCCTATGTGAGCCAACGAGCAGGATAACCCCTCCCTTCTCCACTTTTTGTATGCATGGCCAATCCGTGCCACCTCTCTATCCATGCCACTCATACTTTACCTCCATAAACAAGTGAAATCCATCTATCTAACTAAAATAAATAAAATAAATGATCATATTTCGAAGAAGCCATCGTCTTCGTCTTCCGGTTCATCCTTGTCTTTGTCAACTCCATGGTCCCTGCCATCGCCGCCGTCGGTGTCCTCCTCTAACGACTCGACACCGTCCCCTTCCTCAAATAAGCGCGCTATCTCCTCGTCGGAGTCCTCCTCTTCCTCCTCTTCATAGTCCCACGGGTACACGTCACTCTCCTCCGCTTCTGCCTCCAACTGATCGATGAACGCCTCCTCGTTGGCAGAGTCGGACTCGTCCAAATAGCTATCTCCTCTCTTCTTCCTAGTCTTCTTCTCAATCCTCTTCTTGTCTGTACTCGCCGGTGCAACACACGACCCCGTCCTGGCTGCTGCTTTGCGCTCGTCCGACGCTGCAGGTACCCCATGCCTCCTGCGCGGCCGATACGAGCTTCGACGTTGCGGTGTCCTCGAGTGCCAATGTCGATGGATCCTGGCGCGGTCGGACACGACGTGCTGCCTCAGCAGGTGACTCGTGAGCGCGAATGATGTAGCGAAGAGCCGAGGACGCAGGACGGTTAGTGGATGGCTTGGACCTGCCATTGCCACGGTGAGCGGGCATCGTGCTCGAGGTAGTTGCTCTGAATGGTCGATGGCGGGTACATAGAGTGGGGTGCCGATCTGATCAAGGATGAGCAGTGGTTTCATGCATCGTGTCCACACATGAATTTGTCGATTATCAAAAAAAGAAGAAAGAAGTAATATCTCGCGTAGTGAACATAATTTGATCACAACAAAAGTGGCACAGCGTATTCTAGACTCATAAATATCCCGCGCGTGCCTGTCACGTGGAGTTCGACGAAGTTCTACGTGCCGACGTGATCGTGCAACAGTTGTGCACGTCATTGCCCCATCAACACGTGACACACGCACGCGGGATGTGCGCGCGAATTCCCGTGATGACCACCTGGCTCGCACTCCCCTTATTATATACTGGATTTTGGGTGGAGTCGAAGACCATTGAAGTGTCCATCGCAATAAAGACAAGTCCCATCGATTCCCTACCCCTGCCTCCCTGGCTTCTTTGACAAGGTAGACCGTACACAGTGGTCTTGTATAATAGTACTGGTGGACCACGGCCTGTACTCTTTGACTCTTCTCCCACACTAATCACTATCTCCTTCCTCCTGGTGCCACCATGCTCACCCTGCAAGCCATGGCTCCACTGAGGAGGGGGAGAGGCCGATCAACGATCCTTGTGGAGAAAAGGGAGAGAAATCGCCGCAAGGCACTTCTTGCTCTACCAGCCGCTCAAGCCCACCCTCTCATCGAGGCCCAATCTCCCACGACAATGGCGCCAAATGTTCTAGCAGGCGAGGGCTCCTCCCGGTACGGTCTTCTTCTTATACTTCTTCTCCATCTCCCTCTCCATCATGATCTTATTTAGCTTCTTCTTGTTTTTCTTCTTCTTGCTCTTCCTCTTCTATGTATTATAGGACGGCCATGGAGCCCGAATCCACCACGACGGAGGCGTTGCAGGACCCGTGCGGCCCCGTTCCATGTCTCAGCGAGGTAGCAAATCTCCACGCTGTTTTTTCTCCAAGTTGTGATGTGGATTTCTTAGATCCTGTCCACCCCGCATTGGTTTTTCTTCTTCTTTTGCGAGTTGTTTTAGTTTTGATGAATATGACTGGATCTGATGGTATTTCCTTAATACCGCTTCAGATTCACTATGGATTTTTTTGTGATTAGGATTAGTTTATCGTGGTCACGAATAGATCTATAGTTCCATTTTTTAACACTACGGTCAATAGATTCAACAGGGATTTTTTGATCTGTATTAGTATTCACCTGGGACCTAGAGTGTAATTATAGAATTCCTATTTCAATTAACATGAACGATGCAGCGACCGAAGGGCGAGTACCATGACAAGGTGGTCGCGATCAGTTCCAAGATTGTCAACCAACATGAGCTTGCACGCTCCCTCACCCAAGCTAATGAGAGCCTACACAAGCAATTATCTGTGCAGAAGGAGATCTCGCTAGATTTTGCACGTGATGTCGCTAGGCTGCAGAAAGTGCTCGACCGTAACTTGAACATGCAAGAATAGGCCATCAAGATAATCAACGAGCTCATGGAGGAGAAGAAGAATCTCATGGAAAGGTGCATTCTCCTGTAGGACGAAGTTAGCGAGGCACTCAGAGGATGCGTCGAGGACACCAAGGCTACCATCCGAGCCTATCATGATAGGAACCATTGCCTGGATGTAGTCAAGGAGATGAAGGCGGACATGAGCAGAGGGATCACCGTACTCGAGGGTGTTCGGAAAGAGAACGAGGAGCTAAGGGCATGTCTGGAGGCGTATCGGAGCGATGCCCAAGTCTGATTCCCGTTAGCAGGGACACGAATATCAGTTCATCCTCCACTCATTTTGTAATGTTTAGGGTTTAGGGAGCAATGCCCAAGTTCGCTTCCCATTATAGGGTGCAATAAGAATCCTAGGGCAACTCCTTATCTATCTGGACAGGTGTTGGTGTTCATGTTCATGAATGGACACCGTGTGCTCTTTCCATTATGTATCTGGACATGCGTTTCTGCATTATGAGTTTGCCACTCTCCCACTACTATTTGGTGATATTGGGAAAAACCCACAGCACACGAAACTGCAGATAAATCTTATTTGTCTTCGAAACTGAAATTATGACAGTGCCACTAGTCGATTCATAAAATGTTGATTAGTCCTAGATTGCTTCTTCCTTGAAATTATGACAGTGCCACTAGTCGATTCAGTTAATTATGGAAACTAACCAGCTTGTCCTGGTGAACTGAACAAACCATACTATGTATTTTGTTGCAGGGAAAGAGGCGAAAGATCGACCAGGACCTAGTGACCTGGCTAAATGACAAGATAGTAATCCAAAGGGAGAAGCAGAATTCTTAGAAACTAGCCTTTGACCAACTGCACGCTGAACTCGCGGTCCTTTCTGACAAGTGCCAGAAACTAAAGGAGTTAAACACCGGCTGGGCGAAGCTACACAATGAAGGTCGCACCTCAGCTAGGAAGCAGACAGAGATCATGAAATGGATCTTGAAAGAAAATCGTATGGCTACGGACCAAATTCTCCAATCTGTGATGGAGCGCTGGAAGCTACAGCTGAAGCACGCCATAGTACTGAAGGAGCTGGCCAATCTTAGGGAGGAAAACAGGCAGCTCCGGGCCAGGCTCGCTTGAACACAACATATGTCTATTTAGTACAGAGCTTCCTGGTTTATCCTCTGCAATGGTGATTTTGTAAGCATGAACTTAACTCTATGCACGATATGCGTGTTCGTCTGAAATTAGTTTGCTTGAGGATTGAGTTTGGCTTAGTTAGGAAAGCACAACTTCAAGTCTTATAATTAACTAGTTTCAGGCATTGGCACAACATAAATTATTCATCTCGAATTTCCTTTATCCTCTATAGTCTGTCCTTCTTCACCCTCGCGCGCCTTCTTAAGTTCCTTCAACAGATCCGCAATGTTGTACTCTAGCTTCTTCTTGTCTTCCCTGAGCTGATCCCTCTCCTTTTCTGCATTATGAATCAGCAAACCGTGACTATCCTGAAGCTTCTTTGCAGTTCCAACAACCAAGCTCCCATCGATTCCGTCAATTAGCTCTGACTGCAAATTCTCGATTTCTTGTTCTAGCTCCTTATTTCGTACCGACAGCTTGTAATTTTTTTCAGCTGCATCACTTACATCAGTAAATCTCCCCGACCTTTCCAACTCATACATCTCCCATAACTGTGCCAAACATTTCTTAAGTGCATCTGGCCATTCAAGATCCACCCACTCTAATGCTTTACACACCGGGCCAACCTAAAAACACACACACTATAGTGTTATGAACATGCACGATACATTTTACTTCATGTCATAGTTGCACATAATGTAAACAAACCTGAATTGTATAGCCCAAAAACCTTCTCCCAGTGTTACTGCCTTCGAATGCAACATATCTCCTCAGTTTTAGCCCAGGGTCACATGGCACTTATCCATCGATATCTAGGCCCTCCCATTTGGAGTCGTAGATCATCTGTGGTACATATAGGTAAACGCAAAGCTGAAATTGAACATGATTGCATGCACATATGGAGCTTAGATCGAGAGATTTACCATTGCCTAACCCTAGCCCGACAAAACAGAGGAACTCACATCGTGGAAGGAATACTCGATGTTAGAGAGAAGGTTGTCGCTGCTTGACTGGTCATCCTCGCCGTTCAAGGACAGCATGGCAAATGCATCGTCGCAGGCAACAGCGTCGGTGTCGGCGTTGGCATCCGCGAGAGAGAGAGAGAGAGAGAGAGACCTTCCATCGCTGCAACAATGACTAAATTGGCATGTTACAATAGTTTAATGGATACCATGCCCTTTCCCTGGATTACTGTCTCCTGCCTAATATGGATTCTCTTCACACATTCTCATTTCAAATATTAAACCTGCACTCCCTCTATCCCAATTTCATTGCCTAACGAAAACATACCAGTATATTACATCATCTAAAGAAACAAAATCATGTCAACTACAAGGTACTTATGCATCACTTCTGCAGTCATGGTTTCACAAAAAATTACATTACAATCTCTCAACAAACATAATCACAACATGGTTTCACAAAACATCACATTACAATCTCTCAACAAACGTAATCACAGAAACAAGTATATTACATCAACTCAACAAACAAAATCATGTCGACTACAAGGTACTTACACATCACTTGTCCCGTCATGGTTTCACAAAACATTACATTACAATCTCTCAACAAACAAAATAACAGAAACAAGTACAATACATCATCTCAAGAAACATAATCATGTGAACTACAATGTATTTATGCATCACTTATCTAGTCATGGTTTCACAAAACATTACATTACAATGTCCCAACAAAAATAATAACAGAAACAAGTACGGTACGTCATCTTAAGAAACATAATCATGTCAACTACAATGTACTTATGTCTTATTACAACAACGATGGTTTCAGTGAGTGACATGTCCGAAAATGTCAATAACTCACACAAAATTATATCGCAATCTCTCAACAAACATAATCACAGAAACACGATCTAAATGCAATAGCAATCAATATTACAAATACAGGCAGGGGAACCCCGCGGTCCATATGACAAACCTAGGGTAGCAGCTCTCATCAGATGTCATCAACGTAGACCACCTCATTCTGTTCAGCCACTACAGGGGCATCTACATCCACTATAACCTGTTCAACAACATCAGAAAATTGTACCAAGGAAGAACACCTTCCTGGTTTGCTTCTTTTGTCACATAATCTGCATAAGATCTTCAGTATCCGAAACATCTATGAATTGCTACTTCTTATGATGCCACCATCGGATTTTTGCCATCTGCTTAGGGCCAATACTGATTTCCTTACCGATCATCTCTCTCATTTCATCAAGAGTTATGTTTTTGGAATCGACAGTGATCTCCACAGTACATGACGAAACTGACTTATTAACTCCCTCATCAAGTTTTGCCATGTATGAATCCACCTCTATGCGTATACTGAACTTATCTAGATCAGCATCTATTGGTCCGTATTCTCTAGGAGCAGAAGCTCTGACAGCAAGAGCTCCAGCATCTGCATACATATCATCAATCATCCCTTCAACTTTCACCTTACGATCAGCTGCACAACACTCCCAAACCATCTGAAGCTCATGGGAGTGCTCAATTTGCTGATAGGTATCATTAATATTGCGCCACACCAATTTTGTCCTCTATCTAGAACCCAGGGAATTCTAGTGGCAAGCATATCTACCAGCTATGAAATAGACACAACCTCTTTGGAATTCACAAGAAGATGCACTTCTTGCCCGAACACAACCCTCTCGCAACCAAAATCAAGTTTTGTAGTGTACTGCCGAACATGAACTGTGAACTCATATAGGTCCCTTGTATCAAAGTTGTGCCTAATTTGATTAAAAAGGGGAACATTTCAGTTCATTCGATTCTATTATGCCGTAACTAGTCTACTTGCAAGATAAGGCACAGATAAGAAAAATTCACCTCTCGCTCTTCTCCCAGCTTTTTCTTTGAGATCTGGGTGCTGCATCCGCCCACTAGAGCCGAACAATCCGCCGCTAGGTACCTTGGGCACAGAATCCTTGCTGGCCTCCTCGCTAACCGGGGTTGAAGACCTCACCGCTGCTACGCGTTGAGCCCCAGACTTGGGCCCCGACGGACCCGAATCAGTCGGCGACGTAGCTACAACCTTCGCCTTGCAAGACATGCTCGGCCGCCGCCGTTGGATTCAGTGTCGGGGGAGGGAGAAAAAAGGACCTCCACCACCGACAGATTTAGGGTCAGGGAAGGGAAGAAAAGGGACCGCCGCCACTGCAGCAAGATTCAATGTCGAGAGTTAGGAAAGTATAGTAATGGATTTGCCCCTACGACACGTGCAGGGTGGCTAAGAAGAGTGACCGGCGAAGAAGGGGCACAACAGGAACTAGTGTAACGGAATATCCTGACTTAATGGGCACGATTTGAAAATATTGGGTTTGACCATCATTCACTCGAAAGACCCCTCTCAGCAATTAGCGCCCCAAGTTTTCGAATCGTGGTGATAAAAATCAACTTGGGTACCGCGTTGCCTGGGCGCCCCAACTTTCGGGCCGCAAAATGATATTCTCCACCATATGGTGGCGCGGGCTAGCCCTGGCCGTGCCACCAGGTGGTGTGGGCCCCTGGCGGCCCATCGACCTTGCCTCTTTGCCTATAAGATGCCTCCCGATGCAAAATCCCTAAATCGACCAGCCTCCAGCCACAAAAAGTTACGCAGCACCGCCGCCACCGTAGGGGAGATTCAGGGGATAGAAAGTCTCTGTTCCGGCACCCTGCCGGGATGGGGAAGTGCCCCCGGAGCCATCTCCATCGATCTCCACCACCATCTCCATCGCCGTTGCTGATTCCCATGATGAGGAGGGAGTAGTTCTCGTTCGAGGCTAAGGGTTCTACCGGTAGCTATGTGTTCATCTCTCTCTCTATGCATGATCATATTGTGATCATGAGCTTTGTAATCAAGTAGATCTACCTTGCTACCTAAGTGCTTTAATAGATCTCTGCTCTCCCCATGTGTGTGAAAGTGACAGCATGCACACCATGGTGGCACTTAGGCTAGAGATTACAAATACTTGTTATGAGTTATATTTGGAGTTGGATGTTTCTATGAAATTGTGGTGTTTGTTGGAACCATCTAGAGCTCAAGGTGACAGTGTGGGGTTATCTAGATGGGGAAAGCGGAATTTGAGGTGTGCTGTTATAGCCCTACCATGGATTAGAGTGTCCAACCGGAGAGTAGTTCAGAGTAGTATCATGAAGAGAAGATATTTATATGAGAGTGTTCACTAGTGAAAGTATGATCCCTAGGCCTTGTTTCTAAGCATTGAAACTTCGTTTGCAACTAGATCGGCTACATGTTTGCTTGCTGCCATGTTTATTTTAGTTTGCCTTTAGTCTCTTCCACGCCATCAAGCTATTTTCTAGCACTGTTGTCTTATATCCATACCACTTGTATTTCGGTATCTCTTTGTGGAACTAGTGCACCTATACACCTGACAAGTGTATTGGGTGTGTTGGGGACACAAGAGACTTCTTGTATCTTGATTGTAGGGTTGCTTGAGAGGGGATACCTTTGACGACTTCCTCCCCGAGTTCGATAAACCTTGGGTGATCCACTTAAGGGAAAACTTGCTGCTGTTCTACAAACCTCTGCACTTGGAGGCCCAACAACTGTCTACAAGAAAAGAAGTGTGTAGACATCAGTGATGCAACATATTTCAAACTGGTGATACAATGCATATTGAAGTTGAGTCCCAGCATGTTGCTAGGGTTCCTGGACATGGTTGGACACATACTAGAGTGGCATTATTGCATATGTTCTTTTCCAAAACCACAATGATGCACACTAATGCACACACACATCAAAATGGTTTATGAAAAGAACACACATGCAATGATATCTAGTTGATCCATCTTGGCATAATTTGATGTATGACAAGATGTATTTCATTGTATAAAACACTCACTTTCCATTTTTAAAATCTTTCTATTTTTTATTTGAATCTCTTAGTCTGTTTTGCCCTTGGTTTTTTGATACTACTCAGTTTTGCCCTCTCTCTCGTTCACAAATCACATAAAAGCCCAAGCATGTGCTTACTCTAGCTGCTACGCCCTGATTGGTTGACATAGTTGTCACGCGGATCGTGCACACCAACCATTGATCCTCTGTGATCCAACACGGACTGTTGCACACACTATTCCCTTCATAGTACAACGTGAGACAACATGGACGTCTCTCTCAGCGAGATTTCTACAAGAAGGAACATGAAGACATACATTAAAGAAGTCGTCGAGTGGTCATGTCATGTTTAATCACGTCTAAAAACCCTACCACTAGTACTACTACTACTCCACAACACATGCACAGGGCAGCGGGGTCATCGAGTGCATGATCGTCGACGGGTGCTGCAATTTATTGCCACTTGATTTTAATAAGACATGTCCCGTTTTGCGCAACGCGCTCTCAATATCACTTCTAACTGGGCCCTACCGCAAGAAACTTCCACGCGTCAGCCGGAGGCCGAAGAGTTGAGAAATGGGTTTTGAGGAGGGGGGCCCTCGAGGAGACCTAATGTCTCGGCCTTCATCGAGTCCCTCGTACTCATCCAGACCTCCCTATGCCCGATCTAGCATAACCCCACAAATCTTGCCAAATAGCCACCTACCTTCTCCTCTACATTTCCCCTTTTAATTATCGCCAATTTTATGGCCGTATCAACCTTCGTACTTAGAAATTGTGTTTGCGCCCTTTGCATGCGGCTGAATACAGAACTACCATGCATGGCCCGGGAAAAACATGATATACCATGCAATGTGTCCCGGTGCATGGTGTAGTAGCCTACACGGCGCGGTGCACGATGGTGCAATGAAATGTCCCTTACCTTCACCTTAATTATAGATTCCCTCACCCTCTTCCTCTCCGCCTACCCACTCTCAGTCTCGCTCACTCTCCTCACGCAACCATCTCTACTGTCCCATCACCTTCTGCAAACTCCCGAGAAAACCCCAACCACGTCAGCGATGGCGAAGGAGGATGTGGTGGCCATGGTCGCCTACAAGGCTGCTGGCGAGGAGGCCCCCATCTCTATTCTGGCCCCCCTCGAGGCGTTGAAAGCAGCCGTTATCCCTATCCAGTCCCCTTTCGACGCATCGAGGACAGCCGTCATCCCCGTCCAGGTCCCCATCCCCGCTTCCGATGCAGCCGCCGGCGAGGAGGCCCCCGCCAGCGAGGAGGACCCAACCGGTCACGGGCAGATCCAGCTCTTCTGGGACCCCTACAATCCAGAGGAGTACATCGCTCCGGTGAACCCCTATGACACCGGCATCGACGACCCATGGTCGGAGGTAACTAGGGTTTACTCCCCTTCCCTGGTTCTTCCCCCTTTCCCATCATTGGATGTTAGATCTTGGTTTATTAGGGTTCAGTTGTTTGCATTTCAGTTTCTCGATCTTCTTACATCATATAATCCTCTTTTTTCCAATTGGTGTATGATAGTGACGTCTGTAGTGATGAAGAGTCCAGGCACACCAAGACTCATCAGGTGTTGAGGAGGCTGTAGGCTGGCAAGTACGATGCCTTCTTCACTAGCGGTGTCTATAGTTGCCCCTTCTGTAGGACCAGACTCACATGCACCGACTTCAACTGCATCATGATGCATGTAGAAGGCTCGAGCTTCGGCACCCCCAAAGTCGGCCAGACTGTGAACATCAATGCCTATATCGCTGAACACCAGGCGCTCGGCATTCACCTCCGCAACCTCCAGTAGGTGGCCATCGAAGAGGGTCGCATGCCTCCGATCAAGCCCAAGGTCCACAAGATCAAGGGACTAGGCAGCAAGAATTGGAGGAAACGCTAGAGGGAGGAGGCGGAGGTGCAGGCAAGGAGGGTTGAACGTGTCTACGGCTGCCGCGGCTGCTAAGCAGCTTCTTTTGTTTTTGTATATTCTGTGTCATGGCTACTGAGCATCGAACGTATCGAGCCTCGTTAAGCAACCTGCTTTCTATCGCTATATCCTATTCAGCTGCGCATATCTACATCTACATTTGTTTTGTTTTCTGAATGCATGTATTCTGCCGGTGTGATTTGCTCTCTAGATTTGCTACAAAATCGGGCCAAAACAAGGGACAAAAGAAACGAATGATCAAAGAGAGAAGCTGCTCTAGATTTTTTACCAATTTGGGAAAAAATAAACATAACTGTTAGCAAGAGAGGAAAAAGGTGCTCTTTCAAAATGCCAATTAACAAGCTGCCATCTTGACTAGCTACTAGACACATTACATAAACATAACACAAATAAGTAAAATTTGATTCACCTCTCTTCAAAACACTTGAGGCGCTAGCCATGTTGATAAGCTACCAGATACATACATAAAAATAACACAAAGAAGTAAAATTTAATTCACTTCTCATCAAACCACTCGAGGCGCTTGCCATCATTCCTAAGAGACCAACTGCCATCATCCCAGCTATTTCTTTCCTTATTGTCCTTCCACAGCGTACCAAATGCAAGTTCTTCTCACTTGGAAGCTGACTTGGCTTTCATACCTTTAGCATCCTGCGGCACAATGAGCGGTGCATCACATGCGTGGTTGTTGCCGCTGGAAGATGCTGCCTATCTGTTTGCTTCTTCATTTTCAGCCTATCTGTCTGTTGCTTTAGATGCAACCATTTTCTTTGCATATGCAACATCATGCTCAGCTATACTTTATTTGGTACAAAGGGCTCCCCTAAGCTCGTCTTCCCTCTTGCAATTGGGGCGAAACACGAGGAAACATAGAAAGAAATGGATCTGAACATACAACTGGTAGGTCACGTAAGCATCTATGGCTGCATACTTTAGGTTTATCTCAGACAACGACCTCTCCTCCCAAACTCATCAAGGATTCTAGTTGCGAGTGTAGCCATTCCATCCCTCCTCGAGCCCCCTATGATCTTGATAAGACTCTGAATATCGATCCACTTGTGCGCAGGAATTGTAATTCCCTCATGATGATTTTTTTTAAAAATCAGTTCTTTTGTTGACAATGCAGAAAACAATTCCTTTTTCTACAAGGAATTGGTGCAACGCCGAACACTTCTTGTTTGTCCTAAAAGTATGTAGTTTGTGTTGATAAAATGCGTGACCAAAATTTGTATCTATAAATGTTTTGTCAATGCAAAATCATCATCTGAATATAATTTTAAGCTACAAAAGTTTAGTAAATGCAAGATCAAGAATCTCAACATTGGCTTATCATAATTTATTTGGTCCTAAAAAATTCAGTAGTTGCAAGATGATAAAATAGATAGAAGAACAAGAGGAGAAAACCCTAAAAGCGGTTAACTATCGAGAGTCGATCTACAAACAAGGAGAAGTGGTAGACGAGGACGTGTTTCCTCATGGCCAGTTGAACAACGGTGAGTTCATTCTCAAACTCTGGGTCCTCCGGGGGTGTACTCGAGGTCCAATCCCACGAACCTGTCCTCGGTTTTCTCAAGGCAATCTTCGAACATACTTAGGACTCGCACCACTGTTTCCTCCTCATTGGTGTAGACGATGTCTATCTTCTTATTGCCATGGGAAATGAAGCTTGCCTCTAGAGTGCAACCTTCCATGATGGTAAGGAGAAGACGAAAATAAGACGGCGGGGAAAGCAGAAGATAGAGGACAGGAAGAAGAAGAGTGGTTTCTGCGAGACAAGGAAATGATGGAACCGTCAATACATTTTTGATGTAGTGGTTAACAACAGGGACAAAAGTCCAATGGAGAGATGCGTGGCAGCGTCCATTCCAGCTTCTGAGTAAACAAAGATTAAAAATAGTAATAACAAGGATATATGCGCCCTATGTTGTCACGTCAATACACGTTATCGGTTGTGTTGTCCTATCCACTGCGTCACCTTAGTTCATGTGCTCTACATCATTAGTTTTCATGTGTCAAATCTTGCCGGTCAATTTATTTGCGCATACCCATTTGATGCATATCCTGTAGCCTTTTTTGAGAGAAATCCTCTAGCCTTGCGATCTTGCGAAGTGGGTCGACGATTTTGTCGATGAAAATCCTAGTGGTAGAAGAAGAAGAGGAGAAGATGATGGGATTCGGGATAGAGAGGAGAGAGGGGCTGAGTCATTATGTCCACATCCAAGATCTCACCATCGATGAAAATGGTGTCCCAGCTCCGTGCCACGGCCACGACCACATATCGCCGCTTTGGGGGAAGAAGAAGACAACGTAATGAGGAATGGATACAGGTGCCAGCGCTGCAAGGTGGCACGCGCCTTGACTTTTCAACAAAATTATAGGCCTTAAGCCTTGGGACGGAGGGAGTACATGGAAGCAACGACGCCTCCACGACGACAGTGACATAATGGCGAAAACTGACAGGGGGACCAACTTGACAGGCATTAGCCGGATATTTTGTATTCAGACGTTAAGTTGAATTCATGCCGAAAAAGACCGTCTGGGTATTTCGCACGCCAACAGTTGTCAGCGTCATGGGATCGGGGGTCCCTCACATTGCGCCTCAGCGCGTGGACCAGGACCCACTGGTGGGAAACCCAGCAGATGTATGGCTTGGCCGGCAGGGGCATCGCCAGGATACAAGCACAGTGTGCTCCAAGTAGTTATGGTTTTGTCATAATAATCCTATGGAAACTAAGTCTCAGCTATCTTGTAGGTGCCTATGAGTGATATGAACACTACCAGACGTGCCTCGACCCGCCAACCGGATGCGGAGAAGAAGGAAAGGACAACGACAAGCGCAAGGCGGTCCTGCCCCACCTTCCGGGGTGTGCCCCGGAAGGAGGGAAATGGCACTATTGGGGGCATCGAGGCCAAGGAGCGGCCTCTACCAAGCCCTGGAAGGACCATGGAAGCACCCTCTCCTAGGCCAGGCACAGCCTAGGAACCGGAGTCAACTGTGCCTGACAAGGCGTGTCAGGCCTAGCCTTGGGAACCGGCAATGCGTCAACGTCGTTGGACAGTATCATGGCGCCGCAGTGCACTACAGCACCACTACAACACATCACCGATAGGAGTGACAACTCGGAGCCTGAGCTATTAGTCGACCATCGAGTGCATCTGTGCACCACCCCTGGCCATCCATTGGCCACATGCACTACATAGCTTCCTGAAGACCATGTGGCACCCCGAGATTGAGGCCCGTGAATGCCCCGGGAGATGCTCCACGCCAGCCCTATGGTGACCCATTGGTGTATAAAAGGAGGCACTTGGCCGAGAGTTGGGGGCAAGGAGAGGATAAAAGAGGAGGATGGGGGAGAAGACATTGGAGAGGACTTTTGGGAGGACTTGTGTGAGAGGGACCCGGAGAGAGGTTCCGAGGGCTGATAGAAAGCAAAGAAGTGAGGAAAGAAAGAAAGAGGAAGCTCGGGGAGTGTAGAAGCTAGAGAAAGCATCTCCTGACACCATAGAGATCATCTTCTTGTATCTCTATCTACCCTAGATAATCCAACAAATCAGGACATAGGGTTGTTAGCCAAAGGCTGGCCCAAACCTGGGTAAAAAATGCTAGTGTGTGCTCTTTGTAAGTTGTATGCTCTTATCAGCAGGTTCCTTCACCGACATTGAGGCCAGAATGCCTTCGTTCCCACTACCGAACAAATAGGGGGTGTCCAACATCCCCGATGTCCACGTAGGCAAGACACGACATTTGGCGGGCCAGGTAGGGGGGCGCTCGCGTTTTTGGCTTCGACGATCATCATCACCATCGACAACTTTGCGAGCTTCGTCGTCGTCACCATCATGGTCACCAACATCTCCTTCGCCTTCGTGTTCACCATCGACATCGACCGGGTCATCAACAACCAGGGCGCCAAGGAAAGGTGCTGGCGTTGGGACCGATCCTGCTGCGATAGACTCGCCCGCTGCAGGAACTCGCTCCCATGCCCTTGCCATGACCGAGGCTTGGATGCTGAGCCTCATGCGGGGCGCCCGACTACCACCGCAGGTGCCAACCCACATCCAGAGCCAAGCGCAACTGCGCCACCGCCACCACCGTCACAACCGCATCCCTCGGTTGAGGAGGCCGATCATACTGGCAGGGGCACTGTTGCGCAGGAGGTTCCACCGTCAGGCGACGCTGGAGGCATCGCGCTTGAAGATCCCTTCGCTGGAAACTTAGGAGGCACCGCCGATGGAGCGCCTCTCCTGGGGGCGTAGGAGATGCCGCCGGAGGGGTCCATCTGTCTAGAGGAGTTGCATCGGTCAGGGGCCGAGGAGCCGACCCCGAACTGGAGCATCTTGCACCAGCTCACGCTGGGACTCGTCTCGCCGCGCCAAGTACTGGCTGCCAACCTTAGTCCCACCGCTCTTGGAACAAAACTTTGGGGGAAGCAGTCACTACTACCCGTTTCATAGCTCGACACCAACCAGATCCTAGGACGGTGGAGTATGCAGCATGGAGGGATGACCTCGACTCACAACTGGAGTTCATTAGGCTGCACCAGGAGTCTGCCCAAGCTCGTTCCCAGTCTAACCTGGGGCTGAGGCATGGGTTGGAGTGCGCAACCACCACCACCGCGGGACCCATGCAAAACCCTGCTCTGAGGCCGTGTTACCGGAATGCTTCCCCTGGGCCGGGGCTACTGGACCCCCCGACGGTGGAAGAAGGACCGACAACCATGCCACTAGCTACTTGGGGGCTGGAGCCCCAAGACCTGCCAAACAAGACCACCTTTCTGTGGGGTCATCAGCCGACCCTGGGCATAGGCATGTTGAAGAGCACCGAGGGCAATTCCTCCCTGGCTAACGAGGTGCTAGTTCGAGACTACCTACTGCAGCAACATCAACAGGCTGCGGGTGCGGCCGTCCCTAACCTATGGGGCGCAGCTGAGGTAGATAGCATGGCTTTGGGATACGGCAGGTGGTGTGGACGCCAAAGTTCCGTCCCATTGTCCTCGTCATGTTTGAAGGAAATACCAACCTGAAGGAGTTTCTGGATATCTATTCTACCACAATGGTGGCTACGGGTGCTGATGAGAAGGCCATAGCCAACTGGTTTCCAATGGCCCTGATGGCTCCAATATTTTCCATATTCCACTATGTTTAAACATTGTTTTTGGTTAAGCAATTACCAAGAAACTCTCAATCCTTGGCACTAATGACTAATAATTGCAGAGATATGCAAAACCTCTCTTTTAGTTATGTTGTGCAGGAAATAATGGCTGTTAATGCGAAATAAGGAGTCATAATGAAGGATTTTGAGGAAGTCCAGATGGCCAAGTAATTAGGTAGCTATGCCAGGGCGTCAGCATACTTAACGCCCACTGGTACGGGCAGGGCCCTCCCATACTAGGTGGTGATGGTTTGTCTTGTCAAACCCTACAACTTTCATGAAGACACATATATATTTTGAGGCCCCCGTAGCCGGCCAGAGAGCTGCCATTCTGAGATTACATCACAACACCACCAAAGGAGATCCACACCATTGTTCATCACTTCCACCATCCATCCATCCACTAGCCATAGCCGTTTCTGTGTACTTTAGATCTCCTTGTGATTTGGCGACCATTGTAAGAATATTTGATTTCAATCTAAGTTTTTGTATGATGTTTTCTATCTCCGGTCTATTTGTTATGAGTGAGTACTCCTCACGGGCTGCGGGTTGGTGAGAAATCTCACAACGATTATGTGCATCTAGATCATGGGAGTATTGTATTTTGCTTGCAATTGACATTTTTATCTTTTTTTTCGTCTCTTATCTTGATCTGTGGACTTGTAGGTACCCAAGATCCCATAGATGATAAAGGCTTCATGTGAGATACTTGGCTAGTGGAAATCTCATAGGAACCTCAGTGACAGAAAGGGTAGTACGGTCTTCGCTTAGTACCCCATTTGGGATCAACAACAACATCACCACTTAAAGCTTTGATCTATGTTTTACACTTAATAATGGTTTCTAACCCGTGGCTTCAGTCTACACTCGGTTGGATTAAAAGTCTATTGTTATGCCTGCTGCATCACGAGGGCTCTAGAATATTAGGATGTGTTGCCCCCAAGAGATTATCTCCATTCAAACATTATACATGACTATGCTTATTATTATCTTTCATCCCATTTGGTGTGCAGCTCCAGGTGGATCTTGAACCCCGGCCTATCTCCATCCATTGATTCAAACCCATTATAAAGTAAAACAAGACTGGTCCGGTAAACTAAGGTAAAATGAACAAACAAAGTCTTGTAGACGTGTCCTTCTAATTTTCCTTTTAGCATTGCTTTCCAAGGTTCGATTAAACCTAGGTCTTCTAGTGAAAAAGCTATTATACAACATTTGTGAATTTGGATCGAAGGTATCAACCCTTTTTCTGGCGCCATTACCAATGAAGTAATTTCACTATCCTGGTGAGGTCACTAGAGACCTTGTTTTTATTTTTATTGTTAGTTGTAGTTTCATTATTGTTATCTATTTGAGAACCGAGAAAATTATTTACTTGTTATTTGTTTTCATTTCTTAAAAAATACCAAAAAGATAAGAGCCATGGCTCAAAAGAGATTAGGGGAGTATGCTACTCCCACTGATGATTTTATTCATGCACCCATCACTCAACCTGCAGTTGATGCGGAAACATATGAAATAAATCCTAACCATTTAAGTTTGGTTCAGCAAAACCAATTTGGGGTCTCATCCGCTGAAGATTCGGGTTTGCACTTGAATACTTTTATAGAAATTTGCGACATGATGTATATTAAGGATCTAGATCCAAATGCTATTAAACTAAGATTGTTTCCTTTCTCTCTTAGAGGAAAGGGTAAGGATTAGTTGCTAGATCTACCAAAGGGAACTATTAAATCTTGGGAGGAATGTACTAATTTGTTTATGACTAAATTTTCCCCCTAGGTAAGACTATGCAGCTAAGATCCAACATTATAAGCTTTAGACAATAAGACCATGAGCCACTAGCGCTTGCGTGGGAAAGGATGAAAGAAGCCGTAATGAACTGTCCTAGTCATGGGATGGAAGATTGTCTTATATTACTTTTTTTATAATGGTATTAACCCAAAGTCTAAATCTATGCTAGATACTACAGCGGGAGGAACCATCATGGAAAAGCAAGTGAGTGTTGCAAAGAAGTTACTTGATGATATGCAAAAAAACCATGCCCAATGGCATGTGGAAAGAACCTCAAAGAGAGTAACTTCAATTACCGAGGTAAATAATGAAGAGCTTACATCTAAGGTAGATGAGTTGCTTAGCTTAGTAAAGGGTAAAGAAGATACCCAAGTTAATGCTATCACTACCGATGTAAATGATGTTAATTTTATAGCTCGCATTCCTCTTAATCTTGCATGCAAAAATAATTATGCTTCTAATGTTCAAAAATATCATGCTAATCCTGTAGGAGCTCCTTATAATAATTATATAATACTAATGGAGCAAATCATGGCAATCTCCCGTTTGAGCAAACTTTTAGAACATTTATACAAGATCAAACCAAGAAAAGCAATATGCTTATTAAAATCATAGAGAACCATGAAAGTAGTATAGGAAAATTATTTAACCAGACCGTTGCAATTAGAAATGATGTACATGCTCTACAGGAAAGGACAAAGACCGTGGAGGCTCAGCAGGGTAAGGTAGCTGAGAGCCAAGCTCTCATACTAGCAAAGTTGCTAGAAAACCTGAGCCAAATCTGGTAGAAGACCTCAAGATGATGAGTGTGGTAACCAATGAAGAAAAACCTGAAGAGCTTGATTATAGCAACACGCCAACACTGGAATATACGGTGAAAGATCTACTGAAGATGATCACCGTGAAGAATCTAGGTATAGAACAAGGTAATGATGCTATGTACCAACAATTTATACAACAAGTAGCATCTAAAGTTTGCGATTTAGAGATGGAGTATAAAATACTAGCTAATAAGCTTCCAGCTAAGGTAGATGATATATTTGAGCCAATTATTAGAAAAGTTTGGAGCAATTGAGATATCCTTAGTTTGTGATCTTGGTGCGAGCGTCTCACCAATTTCCAAAAGCTTATTCGAGAAACTAAACTTGGGGCCATTTGTTACAATTGAATTAAGACTCCATCTAGCTGATTCGACTTATTAACAAACTATTGGGATCAAAGAAATTATAGTTGTTGAAATTAAAGGTAGTCCTCTCTTATTGATCTTGTTATTGTGGACATGCCTAAAGATCCCATAGCACCTATAATTCTAGGTAGGCCATTCCTAATAACTATTAAAGCTTTGGTTATTTACATGAAGGGAATGTGAGAATAGGGCTACCATCTAGAGATCCTTTTATAGTCCACTTCCCTAGGAAAAAGAAGGCCAAGCCTAATGATGATGATGGTGTAATTACTTTGAAAGCCATCTACTTTGGAGTGGGTGTTCCACTTGTTAAACCTAAGTGATTGCCATCAAGGTCAAGTTAATTGACATTAACTAGAAGCGCTTCATGGGAGGAAACCCATGTGAAATAATTTTTTATGTATTAGTTTTTGTTGTGTTACTTTTGTTTTTGGTTTGTTTTTGTTTTTAATAAAGAGTGTTGAAGAAGACCTATGGAGAGAGGAGAAGAAATAAGGTAATCCGCCATGATTTATTTTACTAATACATGTCCTAAGAAGTATTACTGGTTCTTTACTTAGTATATTTGCTGTTATTTTTATTCTTTGATAAGATGTGCGAAGGCACACGGAGCTTCTAATCAAAAAAATTGAGTTTTGTAGCTCACAATGTTCTTAACAACCACTGGTACGGCAGGAAGGGACCGTACCATGCTCCTGTACCACATGAAGCCAAAGGCAGGCATAATTTCTGATTTTTGTCGCAGGTATTAGTACCGGCAACGACCACTGGTAATCCCGGACGCCTCCGTATCGTGCGGCCGTACCGTACACTCAAGCAAAATATCAGATTTCAAGCGAAGGTACCAAACCGATAACGATTAGCTGTACGAGCGCGTGCGACCATACCATGCGCCTGTACCTAGTGCACCGCCTGGAAGCACCCATCGCCCCCAAGGTAAGTCACCCTGTATGGGAGGGCTCTGGCTGTACCTCCTACCCGTACAACGTACGTGGCCGCCATATTCAGCCCGAGGAGGTAACCTGAAAATCCCCAAAATCAATCTTTCACTTTCTTCTTCCTCCAAACTCCAAACCACCTCCATTGGATCTTTAAATTTATTTAATCTTTCTTTGATTCTTCGCACTCATTTGATCTAAGGTATGATTCTCCTCCAATCTTTTATCATTGTCAATCTAGACTTAGGTCTTGTTCTTGATTCAATCTTGATATTAAGCATTCCTAGCATTGTTTTTAGAGGAGTTTCTTTTGTAGTTAGTGTAGAGAATCACTTATGCTATGTTTCTATTGGACCAAAAAAATTATTAGCAAATTTTATTTACTTTGTATTATTTTTATTTATTAGATGAACACAAGGAGCTATACACGTGAGATGGCCGTGGAATCCTCCGCACCACCCATTGAGACGTTGACCCTCGAGTCACTTGGCATCAAGTTCACCGTGGAGTTTCAGCTGAACCGTTTCAATTGTCTCAAGCTCTGAGAAATCAAGTACACCAAGTGGGCATGTCCTTATATCCTGAACGAACTTGGCATTCACGCTAATTTTGATTTACTTTCCAACAATGTTGGCTTATATGATTTTGTCTCTCAGGATGTTGCCACGTATCGCCACTTGACGCTTGAGTTCTTCAGCACCTTGACGCACATAGTGGACCCTTATGGTTGTATCGAGGAACAAAGGCCCAGAGTTGATCGCATCAAGTTCTGCCTTATGAACTGTGAGTACACCTTAACATTCAGCCAATGGGCTCAATGCTTTGGGTTAGCCAAAAAAAACTACCGATGTATGCACAACTACCTTTGTTTTAGATCCTTCCCCGTCACAGTTCTTTAATTTGTTAAGAGTTCATGGAAACACACCCAAGGGGAACCAAATTGATCATCCTGTTATTCGATATTTATTCTATGTGACTACTAACACTTTGCAGGAACGTGGTGAGTTTACTAGTGTTAATGAGGAGGACATGTTGACCCTCGCAAAAGCTGTTATTATTAATTGTAACTAAATGCCAAATTTGAGCTCTCTTCTCATGATTTACCTTAAGAATCAGGCTCTTCAATCTTGAGGACCCATATGCGGAGGAGGAGTTGTGACTGTTCTTGCACGCGCACTTCGCATCAACCTAGGTAACATCCAACTGTTGACAGGAAGTCACCATCTCGGTCGTTCTACTCTAGGAGCATGTGGTATGGTTTCGAAAAATCATGGTAGATATTTCTTTGATAAACCTGGAGCGTATCACTTGATCCCAGCTCCTTTGCCTAACAGTTTATTCTCTATCGAGGATGGACATTTGCGTTTTGATGCGCATGTTGAAGATAATCTACCCCGACAAGAAATCCCCATGGGAGGAGGATAAGATGAAGAAGTAGAACAAGGAGGACCCCAAAAAGATGACCAGCCACCGAACTACTACACCACCTGATGAGGACATCCCTACAATTACACCTACCCCAATGACTACTGAAGATGCTACAACTGTTGCAAGAAAGGATCAGTCCAATGAGATTAGAATTGGACCTATTACAAGAGCTCGTGCTAAGCTATAGGAACAATAGGTGAATTTACTCCTAAACGAATCTGGTACTTTGATTGATGAGAACTTTATACTGCCTAAGTCTATGCATTTATGTATGATCAGGTTCGTTGGAGAATCAAGCATGGCGCGAGGAGAAGAAGGGCTACAAGAGAAGCCCAACATGATGATCGCCCAAGGTTGCGCGAGGGAGGAGCAGGAGGAAGACGCAAGAGAAGATCATCAAGACAGAGGCAAAAAGATCTGCCACGACCGGAGTGTCCGGCCAGATCCACGCAGACTGTCCGGCCTGGTCGAGAGGCAAACTGGCTTGGACATTCTGTCTGCCAGTTCGAACACTACACAGACGCCACTCGGAAACTTCAAAGGTTCCGGCCAGACTGGACTGTCCGGCACACTTCACTCAGAGTGTCCGTCCTGACCGGACTGTCCAGCCGATTTTGACAGGAGTGTCCGCCCACCGACCGAATCTGGTCCGAGTCGATTTGTATCAGTTTGAGTCGTTTGCGTTTAGTTTCGGTTTCTGGCCGCCCCAGCCGCCCTTATAAGCCTTGCGACGACCTATAGATAGGGTTTTAGACCACGTTAAAATATTTTGGAGTTGTTTCTTTCATAGAACCTCTGGAATTACCCTGTGTTCGAATCTACCAACTATAATTGAGTGTGATCTGTTGTTCCATTGGGAATTAGTGGATTGCATACTACCGTTCGTGGTCACGGCTACGTGCGCAAGAGCGTGGTGTTGTGAATATCCTACAAGGTTCGAGAGCTGTTGCATTGGCATCAGGGATCGAGCGGGAGAGTTCATAGCTACAGGCTAGTTATCTACCATCCACCATCATCACCGCCATCCGCTTACTGAGAAGATCGAGCCACCCCATATCATCTTGGTATCAGAGTTCCAGTGTTGCCTCGGTAAGCATCCACACATCCATCCATAGATTAGAGAGTGTTTTTCATCCTATACAGAAAAAGCCTTACAAAAAAAAGTTTTGCCATAGACTAGATTGCATCATTTTCGAGTTTTAGTCACTGATTGTATCTTCTCGTAGATCCGATCTGCAGGTTTTTCCTCGTAGGAGTCTAGTTTTTGTTTGTGTCTAGGTTTAGGGTTTGATCTTGTTTTCCGTTGTTCCCACCGTTACCGTTTCCACAAGTGTTTATCGTTCTCCGAGTCCACATAGCGTACCTTTGTTTGCATACCATAGACACAGCCTATCTACAACATCTGTGACTAGGAACGTACCCACGAGACTAGTTGCTTTGCTCCGACAGGATGCTCATTAGGTTTTTGAAGTGCATAAATTTTTGACAGGCAAAACCGGACTATCCGGCCGACTCACACCGGACTATCCGGCCCAACCGGGGTCTCCGACGCATATCAACCGGACTATCCGGCCCAGCTCTGTTATAAGTTGCTGTACTCGTTTGCATTGAGTAATATAGTTGATAAATCAAAAAAAGAATCAGTATTAAAAAAAGGAGAAAAGAGCTACAAGCCTGACAAAAAGAGATATAGAAGTGTGCAATATTGGAGGCCTAGTTGTGTATAGCACTTGTAGATTGAGAAATCTTGTGCCTGTTCTATTTGAGCTATTACTAGCGTCTCTCTTGTGCATTGCAATAGTCCTTTTCATAAGTTGCTTTGCCACGTTTATCTCCACTGTGTGTGTTTCTTGGGTATTTGTACGATCAACACTAGGACTTGTTTGCGGTGTAGTTAGGATACCATACCTACAGCTCCACCATAAATAACCTGTGTGTCCTGCGATCGTGCTCTATACATTTGATATTCAGTTCATCACATCAAGTGCATCAGTCTTTGATTTCGTTTGGTAGAGCATCTCTATTCACTTTGGAACGAAAAAGAAGGATGAGGAGCTTGTTAATTGGCGTGAATATGAGGCTTTGAAGTCCCACTTGACACGTGTGTTTACTAACATGACAGAAGCAATTGACAAGAATCTCCAGGATATGAATATGAGATTGGATCAGCATGTTGGAACGGTTGATACTATTCAAACGCAAGTGGCTACGCTCAATGTTAATGTCACCACTTTGCAGCGTTCCATTGAGGGTTTGATAGCCGCCTTACATAGAAGGGAAGATTCTCAACATGATGATGCCTTTGATGATTTCGAGGAGGGTAGCGCTGTGGATGCTGCTCCACATGTTGGCAGGGGACATGCTATTCCCCTTGTCCATGCACCTGCTCATGGTCGTGGGTTTGCCCCTGTTGGGCGTGGTCAACGTGTGCCCAACCAAGCTGCTGATGATGGTTTGGGCAAGCCAAAATTCTCAATTCCTAAGTTTGATGGTTCCATTGATCCTGAAGACTACCTCACATGGGAGTTGAAGATTGAGAAACTCTGGCGCTTATTTGACTATCCAGAAGATAAGAAGGTCAAGCTTGCAGCATCTGAATTTGATGGTTATGCTTTGCGTTGGTGGGATGCTCTTGTGCAACATAGAAGGGAGGATAATGAACTTCCTGTGATGGATTGGCGCGAGATGAAGCAAATCATGAAAGCTCGTTTCATACCAACCAACTACTTGCGATCAGTTTTTGATAAATTGACGCAATTGAAGCAAGGCACAATGACAGTAGATGAGTACTACATGGAGATGGATCTGCTTATGCAGCGTGCTAGAGTTTGCGAGTCCATTGAGATGACCATGCAGCGATTCCTAAAAAATCTGAAGTTGCCAATCAAGAGCATAGTGCGTCATCATAAGTATGAGACCATGAATGGGCTATTTCACCATGCTAGAGAAGCCGAATCCTAGTTGGCGGGAGAGGTGAAGTCACGCGCTCGTTTTCCATCCTCTAGCACATTTTCGGCCAGATCTATTTCTCCTACAGTCACGCCACCAGCTGCTGCTCCGTTTACACCATCAACCAAACCAGCAAGTACACCTTCGTTTGGTTCTAATGCTCGGAAACCTGCTTCTCCTTCTGCTAGCTCGGGTTCCAACATGTCTACGGCACGTACTCGTGATGTGGTGTGCCATACTTGTGGAGATAGAGGTCACTACAAGAAAGATTGTCCAAACATCAAGGTTATGTTTGTTAATGAACAAGGTGAAGTAGAAAGTGGAGATGAAGCTTCTGATAATGATATTGATGACGACGAGGATGGTGCTGATGCATACGCTGAGCGTGCACCCACTATTGTCGTATCTTCACGTGTACTTAGTGTGCAACCGGTTGAGGAATCCCAGCATTGCAACTTGTTCCAAACAAAAGCTCTAGTTGGACCAACAAAGCTTGCAAGGTAATTATTGATGGAGGTAGCTGCAGAAATCTTGCAAGTAAGGAACTATGTGCCAAACTGAATTTGACATACTTACCTCATCCCAAGCCATACTACATACAATGGTTGAGCAACAATGGTGAGATGAAGGTAAATCATATGGTACGTGTGAATTTCCAAATAGGGCCATACAAAGATTCTATTGATTTTGATGTGGTACCTATGACTGTTTGTCACCTACTATTGGGTCGGCCTTCGCTCTATGATCGCCATGTGCAACACAATGGCCGAGCCAACGCATATCACTTAGAATTCAAAGGAAAGAAGATTACTATGTAGCCAATGACACCACAAGAAATTGTGAATGATTCTCGCCAGAAGATAGAGGTGAACTTGAAGGAAGATACTACCACTCGGCGAGACTGTGTAACAGCTGTTCCTAATGTAATTGAGCCTAAATTGAGTGATATAACGAAAAGTGAGAGAGTGTCTGGGTTATTGATACTATCCACCAAGGAGGATATGAGAGAGTTTCGTGAGGATCCTACAGCCATGCCACTTGTGCTCATGTATAAGGGCGAAGTATTGGTTTCTAACGACATGACCCCTATTTCTCTTGGTGTCTCTTCTGTTTTGCAGGACTTTGGGGATGTGTTTCCAGAAGACGTACCCGCAGGTTTGCCTCCATTACGTGGTATAGAACATCAAGTGGACTTGATTCCTGGCGCCACACTTCCCAACCGTGCACCTTACAGGACTAATCCCAAAGAAACTAAGGAAATTCAGAAGCAACTACAAGCGTTGCTGGATAAATGGTACATTCGTGTCTCTCTTAGCCCTTGTGCTGTTCCTGTTATTTTAGTTCCTAAGAAAGATGGTACATGGCGCATGTGTGTTGATTGTAGAGCGATTAACAACATCACTATTTGATATCGTCATCCTATTCCACGCTTAGAGGATATGCTAGAGGAATTTAGTGGTGCTATTGTTTTCTCTAAAATTGACTTGCGTAGTGGTTATCATCAAATTAGGATGAAAGAAGGGGATGAATGGAAAACTGCTTTCAAAACTAAATTCGGTTTGTATGAGTGGTTAGTTATGCCGTTTGGTCTTACTACTTTCATGCGTTTGATGAATCATGTTTTGAGAGAGTTTATTGGTCATTTTGTGGTCGTTTATTTTGATGATATACTCATATACAGCCACACCGAATCTGAACATTGCACTCATATTAGACAAGTTTTGCAAGTGTTACGTGATAATAAACTGTATGCTAACCTTGAGAAGTGTACATTTGCAAAAGATAAGGTCATATTCCTAGGATTTGTTGTTTCTAAGCATGGAGTAGAGGTAGATCAATCTAAAATTGAATCAATTCAGAATTAGCCTACTCCAATAAATGTTAGTCAAGTGCATAGTTTCCACGGTCTCGCTAGTTTCTATAGGCGCTTTGTGAAAGATTTTAGCACCATTGCTGCACCATTAAATGACTTGACAAGGAAAGGTGTTCCTTTTGTATGGGGCGCGTCCCAAGACATTGCATTTGATACATTGAAACATTTGCTTACTTCTGCACCATTGCTTGCATTACCTGATTTTTCGAAGCAATTTGAAGTTGAATGTGATGCTAGTGGTATAGGCATAGGTGGCGTTTTGATGCAAGAGGGTCAGCCTATAGCTTATTTTTCTGAGAAATTGACATGTGCTCGTTTGAATTATTCTATCTATGATAAAGAATTGTATACACTTGTTAGAGTTCTTGAGGTTTGGCAACATTATTTGTGGCCAAAGGAATTCATCATACATTCTGATCATGAAGCATTGAAATACTTGAAAGCTCAATCAAACTTGCATAGAAGATTAGCTAAATGGGTTGAGTTCATTGAGTCTTTTCCTTACATCATTAACTATAAGAAGGGAAAAGAGAACGTTGTTGCTGATGCTCTATCTAGGAAGACCATGCTATTAACCAATCTTGATGTTAAAATTCCTGGATTAGAAGCTATTTGTGCACTTTATGCAACTAACCATGATTTTGCTGAACCATATCATTTGTGTGCTCTTAGAAACGCATGGGATAAGTATCATATACATGAAGGATATTTGTTTCGAGCTAACAAACTATGTATTCTAGAATCGTCGTTGCGTTTGTTCTTAGTGCAGGAGTCACATGCTGGTGGTTTGATGGGTCACTTTGGGCGTGAGAAAATGTTGCTCATGCTTGCTGATCAGTTTTATTGGCCCAAGATGAGGCGTGATGTGTACAGATTTGTGAGCCGATGTATTACATGCCACAAGTCGAAATCTAAGCTGAAGCCTCACGGTTTGTATACACCTCTCTCTGCACCGACTACTCCATGGGAAGACATTAGTATGGATTTTGTGCTAGGTCTACCTAAAACTCAGAGAGGTCATGATTCTATATTTGTGGTAGTGGATAGGTTCTATAAGATGGCTCATTTTATTGCCTGCCACAAAAGCGATGATGCGTCGCATGTTGCTAACCTATTTTTTAGGGACATCGTGAGATTACATGGAGTACCAAAGACGATTGTTTCTGACCGTGATGTGAAGTTCATGAGCTACTTTTGGAAGACCTTATGGGGAAAGCTAGGAATGAATCTGCTGTTCAGTACTACATGTCATCCCAAACAGATGGTCAAACGGAGGTGGTGAATCGAACATTGTCATAGCTGCTAAGGACCATGATTAAATATAATCTGCGGGAGTGGGAAGAGTGTTTGCCACATGTTGAATTTGCTTACAATAGGGTTGTGCATTCAACTACTCATCTTTGTCCTTTTGAGGTGGTGTATGGTTTCAAGCCATTGATGCCACTTGATATGTTGCCTCTGCCATTACATGAGAGAGTTGATATGGAGGCATCAAAATGTGCTGATTATCTGAAGAAAATACATGAGAAGACTCGACAGGCTATTGAGAAGAAAGGCAAGACATTGCTACTGCAAGGAATCAAGCAAGGAAAGAAGTGTTGTTCAAGCCTGGAGATATGGTTTGGGTGCATCTACGCAAGGATAGGTTCCCACTACTTCGAAAGTCAAAATTGAAGCCACGAGGTGCTAGTCCTTACAAGGTGTTAGCAAAGATTAACGATAATGCCTAATCGGTTGACATACCTATTGAGGAGTTTGGTGGAGTTAGCAACAGCTACAATGGTGCTGATTTGTCACCATATGTTGGAGAAGACCTTGGAGCGTCGAGGTCGACGCCTTTTGAAGGGGGGGGGGAGATGATGAGGACATCCCTACAATTACACCTACCCTAATGACTACTGAAGATGCTACAACTGTTGCAAGAAAGGATAATTCCAATGAGATTAGAATTGGACCTATTACAAGAGCTCGTGCTAAGCTATTGGAACAACAAGTGAATTTACTCCTAAACGAATCTGGTACTTTGATTGATGAGAAATTTATACTTCCTAAGTCTATGCATTTATGTATGATCAGGTTCGTTGGAGAATCAAGCATGGCGCGAGGAGGAGAAGGGCTACAAGAGAAGTCCAACATGATGATCGCCCAAGGATGCGCGAGGGAGGAGCGGGAGGAAGGCGCAAGAGAAGATCATCAAGACGGAGGCAAAAAGATCTGCCATGACCGGAGTGTCTGGCCAGATCCACCCGGACTGTCCAGCCTGGTCGAGAGGCAAACTGGCGTGGACATTCTGTCTGCCAGTTCAGACACTACACGGACGCCACCCAGAAACTTCAAAGTTTCTGGCCAGACCGGACTGTCCGGCACACTTCACCCGGAGTGTCCGGCCGATTTCGACCAGAGTGTCCGCCCACCGACCGAATCTAGTCCGAGTCGGTTTGTATCAGTTTGAGTCGTTTGCGTTTAGTTTCGGTTTCTGGCTGCCCCAGCCGCCCTTATAAGCCTTGGGATGACCTCTAGTTAGGGTTTTAGACCATGTTAAAATATTTTGGAGTTGTTTCTTTCATAGAACCTATGGAATTACCCTGTGTTCGAATCTACCAACTATAATTGAGTGTGATCTGTTGTTCCATTGGGAATTAGTGGATTGCATACTACCGTTCGTGGTCACGGCTGCATGTGCAAGAGCGTGGTGTTGTGAATATCCTACAAGGTTCGAGAGCTGTTGCATTGGCATCAGGGATCGAGCGGGAGAGTTCATAGCTACAGGCTAGTTATCTACCATCCACCATCATCACTGCCATCTGCTTACTGAGAAGATCGGGCCACCCCATATCACCACCTATGAACACATTTATGCACTTGAAGGAAATATTCAAAACATGATCAATCTCTCCATCAATCTTCGAGATGCTACTGCAAGCCTCACCACCTAGTTCCATGATTGGAGCAGCTAATGGAACTTGGGAGATTATCCACTGCCACCACAATGAGAAACAAAAGGGCTTGCAAAAGCCTAAGCTTGGAGATGTGTTCCCCTGACAAATTTATTTGTGTAATAAAGAGGTTGTACTCCATCTCCTTGGGAGCTTTGAAACACTCGTGTTGGCTTGTTCCAACACTTTGATTTTTAGTTTGTTTTTGTTTTTCATTTGTTTTTCTTTTCTAAAACCCTTGCTTGGTCGCAAGTTCTTTTCTATTTTTTATCCCTATCCACAAAAATACAATAATATTTTTTGTTTTTCCTTTTTTTGTAATTGTGGATTCACACTTTGCCTCTTTGCTTTAATATAATTGTGATAGTAATCGTGTTTGAGTTTTGAAGGAACACATCCCTATAAGGAAGAGGATCATGAAGTCATTTATGAGATGTATGTCCTATCTCTCTCACTTATGAAGTTTGAGTTGTCTATCTTAGTTGGTTGATCTGCTAAGATGCCATGCTAGTGGGAAGTAATTTAATATGGTTGGAGTAAGGAATTTTATTAGTATGATGATTAGTTGTTGAAGCTCTTCCTCTAGTTCTTTAAGTTTACCGAGTCTTGCCTTGGAAATAATATTGTCAAACAAGTACAATAAGAAAAAGTCTGAAATTTACGACTTGTTTGATGAATGATTGTCTTGAGAGTATACCCTTAATGATACTTAATCCCATAGGTATTTTGATAGTCTTGACGACACTCAAGGAATTGTTTGATTAAAATAAAGTCTAGTGGTAATTGTGATGCATACCAAAGCTAACCTTGTGGATCAAACCAAGGTTGACGTGGGCATACCTTACATGTACTCGAGTTTGGCATATACGGTCCAGGTATGACAGAAGCCCATGGCGTTACCAGGGCCCAATAAAGGATTCGGGTGACTCATGGAGACTCCGATTGCTTGCAGCACAAGACGAAGCTTAAGATAGAAAGTTTAAAGGGACAAACCCTAACTTGTAACCGACTCGACCTGCTACCTGAGACATAGCCTATCTATATAAAGGCTAGGAGGGGCAGCGAGGAGGACAATGACAACCTACTTTCCACCACCATCGCCAGATTGCATCTGCGCACCGCCTGTAACTTTCAACTCCTTCGATAATTCCAAGAGCAGACAAGCAGGAGTAGGGTCCTCTACGAGGCCTGAACCTGGGTAAACCTTGCATCCTTGTGTGCTTGTTTTCTAGCCGATTGATGCTTCCAGTGCTCCCTCCTTCTCCAAAACCCAAGTCCATAACAATGGGCATTGATGAGTTAAACCCTCGTCAATTGGCGTCGTCTTTGGGAACTGGGAGTGCTGATGTCGTGGCTTCTTCGGCCCCGTCAACCACGATATACAACTCTGCAACAACGGAGATTCGCCTCCTCTTCGGCGCCTTCGATTTCACCGTCCACACACCAGCCACTCGCCTGAATTTCAAGTCCATGGAGCGATAGGATCGGCCTGGCGATCGGGAGCTTACGCTTCCAAGTTGGTCAGCTGGGAACACTTTGCCTCCCTGACAAGCCGACGTTTGCCACGATTTCTCCAGCATTGAGGTTTCCACTGCCAATCGGCACCCTAAGCGAGCTCAAGTCCCCGACAACAGTCGGGAGCATGGACAACAACAGTATTCGCGGATCCAATCTGGGTAATCTGGCCATAGAGGATGGATCCTACGGCTCTGGATCTGAAAGTTGTGGGAGCAACAGCTTCCCCAATCACTTCATGTGCACCGTCATCAATGCAGGCGACACCGGTGTCAATCGTGACAACACCGGTACTGGACCGACCAATGGCAAAAACGGTGGCCCCGCCAATGGCGCGCCCACCAACAATGGGGTAGAAGGAGACCCACACCTCACGACGAATGAGCGCACCGAAGAACGCATGCTAATGAAGCTCAACGACAAAGAGTGGGCCCGCTGTCGAGAAGCTCTGTGGGGCAATCTCCTACCCCTAAACTCATCGCAACAGATGCTGATGGGTTACCATTGGCTGCTCAAGGAGGAGTATAAGCGCCAACAACTAGTAATCACGCAGCTCGATGCATGCAGAAAGGCAGCGGACGAGGCGAGCCTTTGGCGGGCTCAGCTCTCTTCCACGGGAGGATCCTCTTCAAGGGAAATAACCATGTGGCCGCCAAACGCCGCTCTCGACTGGCCCACCTCACTAACAAGAAGTGAGAAGAAGCCGCGTGAGTCCTCGACTTTGGCTCCATGACGGTGGATACGCGGGGCAACATGCTCCCAAAGACACCGCAAGCAGCGGTGACGACAACCACCATGTACCTCCTCAACAACTAGCCACCGGCTAGGGATCCGCAGGCTGCCATGCACCGATCTACGATCACGGGCTTGGGGATAGTCGAAGCTACCTTTGTCAAGGAGCCGACACCAGAGCCGAAGAAAAGTAAAGCTCTTGACCAGTATTACTATTCATACTCCTCCAACGATGACAGTCACGATCTGTCACGGTGATGCCGCTCACGGTGGCACGACTCTGACTACGATGCGTGCGATGACATCACACTGCGCAAGATCGATAAGATGCATGCAACACACGCCCGTTCGACTGATTCAGAGGATGACGGATTAGAGCTGTGGCGCCAGATGCTTCAGCAGAGCCATCAGGCAGAAGCGAATGCCTACGGGGTTCAATCTCCCATCGGAGAACCCGAAATTCGACGGCCTGCAGGACCCGAAAGTCTGGCTGGAAGATCAAATCTCCTCCGTCAGGCTCCATGGCGGAAGCTTGAGCACGGCAATGCAATGCCTCCAGCTACAGCTACAAGGCAGCGTCTGGGCATGGCTCAACAACCTCCCGTGTAGATCAATTCATAGCTGGGAAGAGCTGGTATACAGCTTCGTGCGCAATTTCAAGGGCACTTACAAGAGGCATGCATCAATCGAAGAATTAAGAGGCTGCCACCAGAGGTCTAGCGAGTCACTGCACTCATACATCCAGAGATGGTCCATCATCAAGAATTCTATAGAAAACATCTCCGAGGATCGCACAATGGATGCATTTAATGGCGACGTGCGCCACAGAGAGCTCAGTGAGGAGTTAGGCCACTCGAAGCCCAAGACAATCGACCACCTGATGGAGATCGTGAATAGGTGGGCCGATGGAGAGGACTCGGTGAAAAACCGTTCCTACTCCGATGATTATGATGACGTCAGGCGCAGACACGATCGCCGAGGGAAACGTCAAATGCGCGTCCACAAGGACCGTGAAGAGGTTGACATGGTTGTGGCTAGCTACACCGACAAACTTGATGACAACTACAACATCCGATACCATAGCAATGGATACCGTGACAACGGAAAAATCATGCAAGTGTGGCAGCGCCGCATTCGTGAGGAAGCACCTGGAACATCCATCTAGGAGAAACTGTCCGGACCGTGCAACGTACACTTCTACATCGACAAGCACGATGGCAAGAAAAGATCCAGTCACCTTCTCAAGGACTGCCGCGAGTTCCTCAAGCTCCACGAAGGCCTAGCCGAGATGAATCGCTGCGTGATCAATCAGGGATACGGAGCTGCCTTGGGCGTTGTGGCTCACGGAGCACCACCACCACCACCCGAGCCACCACCACATGTGTGGGCTCCCCTAGATTAACCATCCGAGAAATCCCTGTTATGTATAAATCCATGTTCCCATGATCGGTGAGCCGTGGAACATAACCGACCAGTATCATTACAACATCCGAAACATAATGAACTTACAAGACTTACATAAATGCCATTATGGCTACACCATCCTTAACAGGGGAACATCATCATGCGTAGAGCCCAATTGTGCCTCAACCTACAGGCGACTAACTGGGAAGACGGCCTAGCTCGCTGGACGTCACCTTAATCTTCCGATGTCGAACCTCTGAAAGTCTAGCCAAGTAAATAGCCAGGGACAAAGCCATGAGTACTTCTGAATCTACTCACAAACCACGAAGATAATTGAATCAAGGAAATGCAAGTCTAGCTGTGGCGAGATAGCTCTATCTGGGGTTGTTTTCGAAAAGCCTAGACTACCTCTTGTAGTTATGGCATCTCCATATCTTTGTTGAAAAAGGGTTTCGAAACATGCCTCTGTTTTATAAATCAAGATATCTCCATATCTTTGTTGAAAAAGAGTTTTGAAAATAGTTTTGGAATAGAAAACCTTTTTAAACCTCTTTGACCTCTTCTGGTCAAAACGAAACTTTCGAACTCAGGTTCCCTCGGAACCTCCTTACTTTCATCCATTTTTCCAAATAAACCACCGTTTGGGTACTCCTAGCCAACACCTTTCCAACCGTCCTTGACCGTGGACACGGCTATTCGAATAGATTATACTCTGTAGAGTTTGCGCACTATCCCCACAAGAATCAATACATCTACCGGGATACAACCACGGCCCACTACCACTGTAGATGGTGGTCCGGATAATCGAACCTAACCTTTCGCTTGTCGACCCTAGTAAAGGCTCCTTTTCCTTTTGGGTTTGTTCTCCCCAACAACAACAAGTGTGTGGCTCCCAGCCATAGTCCTGCCTTCCGTACACACGTATACCCGTAGCTTGGCGTATACCTTAATCTGGTGACTCCACTTCCTTCCGTACCACCGAAGTCATACCGTCCGCGGGAGACCCAATTGTTGCACTGGCACTCCTGCCAGAACAGGCTCACTCTTGCCGAAGCAAGCTACAAGCTCCAGATCGTAGATCTGTTAGCGCCTGCCCGGGCTTCAAGGGGTCTCTCCCCATAAGCATTGTACAAGCTGCCTCGGCTAATGCAGACAAACTACGAGCTAAGCCCTAACACCTAGGGTAATGTGGTTGCACGGGTAAAAATTGTTCCGGTAAAGGCGTAGAACATCCCTTCACTTTCTCATTTCTCATCATCACCACTTTTGTAGTTAAAACATCCGCTTGGATCGATGCTCCCAAGGGTTTTTAGAAAGCAGTTTTTAAACATTTGTAGTAGGGTAAAACCCAAAACAGTTCATTTTCTCAAAGCCAGGGTTTTCAACGAGGTAAGATGCTGGCCATCATACTCTCGATCTAAAGGGATAAAAGGGTAGGTACATCAGGGTGGTGCCACGAGGGACACAAAGTCATAACTTGGAGGAGCCAAGTTATTAGCGCAGTAGTTATAAAACAAGACATGTAGATAAATAATGCAATTTATAAAGAGGATACAAAACAGGTAATAAAGAGAGTAGGACAAGTATCGGAATTCAGGAATGGTGGCTTGCCTGTGATCAGCAATAAGTCCCTGGACTTCTTTAGACAACCAATAATACCCAATAAATAAGAAGAAGTTCCTTCCTTCTGGTCGTCAAACACTCACACTATCGCCGTCATCGGATATACATGCAAGCAGACAATATCACAATCAATACAAGGCATACATGCATCAAACCATACAGGAAACAAACATAAGGAATCCTACTTAACTCAGTAGGTTTTGGAGGAGTCGGATACTAGGAGTGGAAATTACTAGATTGCCATTGAAGTGTTTTTCTCTTGGAAGGTAGATGTCTAGGATAAATACCATGAACTTGGAGTGGGTTTCTGAGGTCTGTAGGATACCAATGTGCAACAATGATATTCTCAGATAGTTCTTGACAAAACAAAACCAACACAAGTGGTTTCACTTGATTATCAATTACCTAGATTTCATTATGATTTTTATAGTGGTAATAACTCTAGTTTGAGGAAATAATTCACCATAATTTATATGGAGGCCTAAAAATTATTTCTTTGGGTGGTTAGGTAGTGTTTGATGTACTGAACCACATAGAGTTGGAATCTTGTCAAAATAATTACCAGAATACCCTCAGGAAATTCCCAAAGGCAGTTCTGTATGGTTTTTCTCTTTTTCACCAGATTATTTCTACAGAAGATCTTGAGTTGATTCCAAAGGAATGTGGTAGGTATTTAGAATACCCTTCTGTAGGAATTGGATTCACTCTTTTTGGAGTTGTAAAACTCCTAGAGTGATTTATTTATTGAAAATACCTCTTATAGAAGTAGTTAAATCAGTAAAATTCACCCAGAGCTCAATAAAATCTAAGCTGCTGGGATTTGATAGATGCTGTTATTAGGGTGCACTGGGAGGTGGAATCAGGTCAATACCACATTTGGTTTGACGTAGAGAATTTACCTAAGGCAGATAAAGCCTGTGTTTGTTATTTTTGGTTAAAGACACACTTCTGTTCACCTTGGCATAAGACCTATGCTAGATGATAGGTATTTTAAATACCTTCCAGTAAAGTTTTGATCCATCTCAATTGGGTAAGGCTAGCTCAGAGAGGAATTTATTTAGTGGATATAATGCCAATAAATAATGGAATTTATTTTTCACAGAGGACCAGCTCGGCATGCTTAAGAAAACATTAGAGGGCTCCCAGAATTTTAGATCATGACATTTGGATCTTGTTTACATTTTTAAATGGATTTAAATTAACGGGTACAAAACTAGATCTGTAATTTTAAAAGAAAAAGAAAATTGCGACAGGGAGCTAGGCTGGATCTTGGGTGTACTGGGCCATGTAGGGAGGATTCGGCCTAGCGGTGCAAGGGCGACGCGCGGGAGCCCGCGCTTGAACCTGCCAGGCGGGGCCCGGCGGTCAGTGGGAGGGGGCGGCCGAAGGGGTATCGAGCGACGGTGGCCATCGGATCAAGTCGCGATGGACGGCAAGGGGTCGTCATCTACGGGAAACAAGGCAGCCGGCATCGAAAACCCTATGGGCGACGGGGCTCGCCGGGGAAGCTTACCAGGGGCTCGGGGGAGGTCAGGAAGGCGACGGGGCGATGCGGTGGACGACGGCGAGTAGATCGAGGGGCGGCACGACGGTGGTGGTCCCTGGGAAATAGCTCGCGCGACGATGGCCGAGAGCTAACTCGTCGGAGTTCCCTGGCAAGGACGGAGGAGTCGGTCCTGGGCAAAAACAAGCATAGGGTTAGGTAGAGGAGGAAGAGGGGAACTCGAGGTCCAACATGCAGAGGAAGGGGAGCAGGGGAGAGGGAGCCTTGCTTGTTTTTCTAAGAGAGGCCAAGAGTTCTCTCTCCTTTCTTCTCGGGCAGGGCAGGGCAGGGGAATAAGAGGGAGTGCTGGGGGAGGTAATTGGAGGTGGGATGGAGCAAATGAGGTAGGAAGGGATGCTGGGTGTGGCCTCTGGCCTTTATACCAAGGAGGGAAGCTAGATGGTGCAAATGTCCAATTTGGACATGGGAGAGGGGTGGGGCTAGCCAGGGATTGGCCTAGACGGAGGTGGGGAGGGGTAAGAAGGAGATTTGGTCGTGCTGGATCTCAAAGAGGGAGGGAGTGGCAACTGTTGCAATTTATCTCATAATCTTGTCTCTTTCTCTCTCTACTTATCACTTCCAAGCACATGGGACAAGGGATTGCTACAGTAGCTTAGCTACAGGGCTGGTCGACCAGGGGAGGGGTGAAAGTTGTGGTGCATTGCTTTGCAAGATTGGTGGTGGTTTGATCTTGATTTGACTCAATATTAGTTAGATTTGCTAAATTGAGTAAATAGGTGATTGTGAAGGGAGTTCAAAAATTTGCATATGACAAGGTGGGAAGATGGTAATGGTAGATGGATGAGGTCAAGGTAGATATCCAGGAATTATTTGGGATTTTTATAAGGGGTTTTAGTCCTCATAATTCCATTTAAACAAAAAAGGGAAGAAGTAGTTTCTAGAGGGTCATTTGATATCTTTACATTGGACAAGGTTGGTTTTTGGTTTGAGATGGTCCCAAATGTGAATAGACACTTAGGGGAATTTTCCCAAGATTTATTGTGGCTTAAAAGTATTTAAGACAATTATTATTCCATTTCTGCCATTTAAGAAAATAGGCAAAAAGAAATAGTAAAGCTTCTCCAAAATATTTATTTTTGATATGAGAAGATAGGGTATGATATATGGAACTCATACGAGCCAAAATTTGGGGAAGTGTTTTGGCAAAAACCAAACTTTCCATTGGGACAGGGGTTTTGAGATTTTGTCTATTAAAGGAATTTAATAGATTTGGAGCTATAATAATTATGAATAATATTTGGTAAATCTTTATGATCAAGGTAGATGATGTATACAAGGTGTAGAAAACATTTGCAACCTTGGAAATTGGAATTCCAAATTGAATTAGGTGGAAGAACAAGGCAGTGGGGATCTAGGGTGATGTTATTTTTATACCACCTAAACCTTGTTTGATCTTGGAGCTCAGAGCTCACCTTGATGCAAGGGATATATGATTAGTTAGACCAAGTCATATAGATTATCATGGAAGAATAAGTTTGGATTGGTTACCTTTGAGGTGGTCTGGAAGTGATGACAAACTTTGTTGAAATTAAGGCTGCCATACCAGATGAGCCATGATGCCTTATAAACCAAGTGGGTTTAAGCAGCACAGAGATCCATTTGGAACAAGTGAAGTATATTTTGATAGACCTATATTATTAGAACACAACCATGCAAAGATCTGGTCCATAGGAGGTTGGATGATGGCGTGAGCTTCTATCAAAATAGGCATGATGACTAGATTTGCAGTAAAAGTTATTTTCTTGCCTGCAAAACCATCAAGAACTAGTGGGTTGGAAGATGATCTAACCAAGGTAAAAAGTGGTCCTTGGTATTCCTTAGGGTGGTAAATAATATGGTTCATATGCATTTCCAAAAATGCACATGGTTTGAGAAAGGGAGGCATTCAAAAAGGTGATGTTGGAACAGTTTCTAGACTTAGTCAAAATTGGCAGTTTTGAGGATTTTGACTAGAGTATGAGAGGGAAAGTTTTTGGAGGGTCTACAAGGTACCCAAGCATCATCAAGTGGATGATGTTGAAGTTTAAATTGAGTATAATGGATCCATGCTTGATATTGGTCTTCATGGACTTGGAAGCTTCTAGAATGGAAATCTTTAGAATTGTTCTGGTTAAGGGTTTTAGATGATCACCTAGTAGTTAGGGATCATATACAGGTTTGTATTATTTCTTAGGGGTTGATGATTTGGAAACATCTTGATCCTAGTGATGATCTCCTAGAGGAGCTCATACTACTTCCTAAGGAAACAAGTCAATCAGCAGATCAAGGCAACTCATCTTATAAGCTAAGCAAACCCACTACTGGGGTTACCATCAAGCCTAGCTTGAGGTAAGGTTGGGGAAATTTGAAGAGGTTGTGTTTTGAATAAGATGAGAGTCCTTGGTACCTCTACCAAGAGTAGAATTCAAATGCTTTGAAAAGAGGTTTTGGGAAAACTAGAGATGAGATTGGTTGGGAGTTTTGTCTTGAAAACATAAGGAGATTATATTATATATCTCTCCTTAGTTTTATCAATAGAAGCCACTAAAATATTTTTAGTTACATAAGTATCTTGGCTCATGTTTTGAAATGCCAGAACATTTGAGAATATGTAAAATGAGCCAGGATAGTTTTGGTAAGTAGCTTTTTTCAACTGATGGTGGGGTAAGGGGTATCATTTAGGATACACTCACATGCACAATCAAAAACAAAGAACAAGCAAACACTGCACCATTGCACAAGAAAAAGTTTTTGTTCCTCTTGATTTTTGCATTCTGGACAACTAATCAGGGTTGCTAAAATTGGGATGTTACAGACCTTTCCCCTTAGAAGAATCTCGTCCCGAGATTCGGGAGAGTAAGATTAGGGGATTTGTCTTAGAGTTGGTGCTATGGGCTTCTCGCGTACTAACTTGTCGGCTTAGTCATTGAACAGGGTCACTATGGCGGTGAGGTTGAACTTCAACCGCCTTGAAAGCACAAGTGTGGAGCAGGCTTCCACCAGGATTGCGAGGAGAGATCTTCCTGCTGTTAGGATTTACGGCGCCTGTCCTAAGGGATTATTGTATTCTAGTATACATCTTTGGGTCCAACGGTTGGATTGCTTCTAGCAGAGGCTTATTCTATTTTGCAGGAAAGACGTAGTCTTTCCCCCTTAGGATTATACTGGGGTAGATCGGAGAGTTACAAGCCAAGGACATCCTTATTACAAACATATGGGAGTAGCAAAATAGGATTCTGGAGGGTAGCCATAAGATAGCATAGCGGAGGGTAATATCACCGGGGTTGTTCAAACTACAGGTAGGCTACCAAACACTGAAGTTCCAGACAACCAGAGATTTCTAGCTTAAGGCTAGAGATCCCAACTCTTGAATGTATTCCTGCCAGGTATAGTAGATTAAAGATGCTACTTGATTTCTCAATCTTGCGTTGAAGTGTTGCTGGGGGTGGATTAAAGATGCTACTTGATTTGCCTTCTTCCTGCTTAAAGTTTGGGCTTGCTATAAAGGGTGGAGTGTGTTGGTTGATCAGTGAACCTTGACCTTCTTGAGATGGCAGATGACCTTCATCCACCAAAGTCAGAGAAATTGATTTGCCGAGGCAGGAATGGCGGGGTTGCCGATAATAGCTCTTTCGAGGGGGAGGGGCTCTAGGTCCAGTGACTTCTCGACTTCATTAGTAAGGATCTTCTGACGCTTCTTTTCCTTCTGAGGAGCGGAAACATGTCGTGTTGTAGGAACTTTTAGTGTCGAGGACACCTGCTTCTTGGTGGGGCATTGCCTACAGAAGTGACCTGGTTGGCCGCAGGTGAAGCAAACACGTTGCTCGTCCTTGAGTTCTACCGGGGTTTGCTTCTGAATTTTGTTGATCATGGTTGGTACTTTGAGGTTTACCTTGGTAGAGGCATTCGCTTGACCGCGTTAGGGGTCGTCTTGGCTGTAATGACTTGGTTGATCACACGAGAAAGATCTTCCTTGCTTTGGATATGTCTTTCTTGATGACTTCTCAACTTGTACACAAGGAAGTTGACGAGCCTTGCCAATTAGAAGCTATAAGGGGCAGTCGGCCAGGACATGGTCTTGACTTTCGCATAGGAAACAGGTAACAAACAGGGTTGGGCAATCCTCTAGAGAATGGAGTGCCCCATAGTTTGGGTAGTTGCCTTAGCACCGATTGGCTTGATGTCCTTCTTCTCCGCAACGGCTGCATGCTTTCTTCGAGCTTCCGGTCTTCATGGCCATCTTGAGGGAGTTCCTATTGGTGGTAAGCGTTCCGGTTATGGGAGTCAGCTAGGTTAAACAGGTAGATTTCGGAGTTCAACTCGGAGGGATTAATGGGGTATAGAACTATAGGATTGCGATTTTGGTCTAATCTAGCAGATCAATCCGAGGTTCTAGATCTTAGGAGATGTATTTCATGGGGTACCAGCAGTCATCCAGTGTTCGGGAGAAATACTAGAAACTCGGGAGATGCGTTCATTTGGGGCGTTTCGGTTCGGGGTTGGGTTGGCTGCAACGTCTTGGGTAAACCACGCAAGAGAGAAACATCAGAACAAGCATAACAACCCAAGGAAGTTATTACATATCAAACTAGTCTACACTCGAAGGGTGCTAATAGTACTTAAGCATTACAAAACATGTTCAGGGACGATACATGACTCTACCCTATTGCTAGATGGGCGAGTACCGCAACGTGGGTGATTACTCGGAGGGTGCCTCTACGGAGTCGTGGCTAGCTTCTGGCGGAACTGTGGAGGTTTCATGCACCTCTTGGATGGGCTTGAACCTACGGAGACACTGACTGGCGGTGGTTCGTGCTTGATTCCTCTACAGGGTTTCTAGAGCTTCCTTACGGGTGAGAATGGCTTGTAGGCGACGGATCTCCATCTGGGAGTGACGGTATTTGTCCACGGCTGCTGTTAATACCTCATTGCTTGAGTAGCTGAAGCAGGTCTGAAAGCAGAGAGCAGGGTAAGCCAGGCTGGGGTCTTGTGATCCTCCGGTACAGTCGACATTTCCCTTCAGGGGGAGGAAAAAGGTTGTGGGCTGCCTCATCTCTAGGAGGGAACTACAGATGCGCATCAAAGCTTCTCTGGCTACCAAATAAACAGCAAGTATGGGGCTGGGCATCTGAGGTCTAGTGGAATAGATAGGGCTTCCATTGGTTCCCGGTTTGGCTAGTATGACAATCTGTCCCACAAAATCTCCTGATTCCAGTCCCTTATGGAGGGTGTAGATAGGTTTCTGCTGGTAACCACAAAGTTGCAGAGAGTCCCAAAGGAGTCGGGGAAATCCAACCTTCAGCCACTCTTCATCAATAGGTTCCATCTACAAAAGTGTTTAGGGCCAGGTTGGGTTATTGGCAAGTTTGCAAGATTTTAAGATTAGAAAATCATATTAATGCAAGTATTTTTCAAAACAGAGGGGGAAAAGACTTAAGCACTTTTGCAAATAATCATTTCTTCCCTTTGTCTTTTAGAAAAATTAGGTTTGTCGCTTCCTGTCTAACATCCATGCTAACTAAGGTCTCCTAAGTCAGGATGGCTCTGATACCAAGTCTGTGGGCTCCCCTGGATTAACCATCCGAGAAATCCCTGTTATGTATAAATCCATGTTCCCATGATCGGTTAGCCGTGGAACATAACCGACCAGTATCATTACAACATCCGAAACATAATGAACTTACAAGACTTACATAAATGCCATTATGGCTACACCATCCTTAACAGGGGAACATCATCATGCGTAGAGCCCAATTGTGCCTCAACCTACAGGCGACTAACTGGGAAGACGGCCTAGCTCGCTGGACGTCACCTTAATCTTCTGATGTCGAACCTCTGAAAGTCTAGCCAAGTAAATACCCAGGGACAAAGCCATGAGTACTTCTGAATGTACTTGCAAACCACCAAGATAATTGAATCAAGGAAATGCAAGTCTGGCTGTGGCGAGATAGCTCTATCTGGGGCTATTTTCGAAAATCCTAGACTACCCCTTGTAGTTATGGCATCTCCATATCTTTGTTGAAAAAGGGTTTCGAAACATGCCTCTGTTTTATAAATCAAGATATCTCCATATCTTTGTTGCAAAAGAGTTTTGAAAACACTTTTGGAGTAAAAACCCTTTTTAAACCTCTTTGACCTCTTCTGGTCAAAACGAAACTTTCGAACTCAGGTTCCCCCGGAACGTCCTTACTTTCATCCATTTTTCCAAACAAACCACCGTTTGGGTAATCCTAGCCAACACCTTTCCAACCGTCCTTGACCATGGACATGGCTATTCAAATAGATTATACTATGCAGAGTTTGCGCACTTTCCCCACAAGAATCAATACATCCGTCGGGATATAACCATGGCCCACTACCACTGCAGATGGGGGTCCGGATAATTGAACCTAAACTTTCGCTTGTCGACCCTAGCAAAGGTTGCTTTTCCTTTTGGGTTTGTTCTCCATGTCGACGAGTATGTGGATAGCAATGTGCAACAATGATATCCTCAGATAGGTCTTGACAAAACAAAACCAATACAAGTGGTTTCACTTGATTACCAATTACCTAGATTTAATTATGATTTTTTAGTGGTAATAACTCTAGTTTGAGGAAATAATTCACCAGACTTTATATGGAGGCCTAAAAATTATTTCCTTGGATGGTTAGGTAGTGTTTGTTGTAATGAACCACATAGAGTTGGAATCTTATCAAAAGAATTACCAGAATACCGTCAGGAAATTCCCAAAGGCAGTTCTGTATGGTTTTTCTTTTTTTCACCAGATTAATTCTATAGAAGCTCTTGAGTTGATCCAAAGTAATGTGGTAGGCATTTAGAATACCCTTCTATAGGAATTGGATTCACTCTTTTTGGAGTTGCCAAACTCCTGGAGTGATTTATTTAGTGAAAATACCTAAGTTGACATACTAGCGGCAATCTCATAGGAACCTAAGTGACAGAAAGGGTAGTACGGTCTTCGCTTAGCGCCCCATTCAGGATCAATGACAACATCACCACTTAAAGCTTTGATCTGTGTTTTATACTTAATAATCGTTTGTAACCTGTGGCTTCGGTGTGCACTCGGTTGGATTAAAAGTCTATTGCTATGCCCGCTGCATCATGGGGCTCTAGAATATTAGGATGTGTCGCCCACAAGAGATTATCTCCATTCAAACATTATACATGACTATGCTTATTATTATCTTCATCCCATTTGATGTGCACCTGCAGGTGGATCTACAACCCCTGCCTATCTCCATCCATTGATTCAAACCCATTATAAAGTAAACTAGATTGGTCTGGTAAACTAAGGTAAAACGAACAAACAAAGTCGTGTAGACATGTCCTTTTTATTTACCTTTTAGCATTGCTGTCTAAGCTTCGATTAAACCTAGGTCCTCTAGGGAAAAGCTATTATACTACATCCCTGAATCCAGATCGAAGGTATCATATCATGAAGGGCATGGCCTTGTCCTGGCTCATGCATCTACCCAAGGAGTCCATTCATTCCTGGGACGAGTTGGCTACAAGACTTCATGCTATGATTTTCACAGATCGCAAACACTATCCTAGAGGCGGAGGATGCTGCCATTATTGGCACATTCACCATGAATGTGCGCGATAGCAAAATGCACGAAGAGCTTAACATGCATCCCATCAAGATCATACACGAGTTGTGGGCATTGGCTAACCTTTGCTCCTTAGCAGAGGAAGGACGCCTCATGCCGGAGGATGCTGCTCGGGAGGCCGCTGGAACAGTGGAACCAGGAAGCACTGGTGCAAACAAGAGTGGCTTGCATAAGCAGGGCATTCGTCAGACTTTGGCTGTAGAGCATAGTGCTCCCACCGGGGCTGAGAAGAAAACCAAACCGGAGGAGGAAGTGGTGGCTACCAAGCCCGCCATGGGGAAGTGGTGCCCTATGCACGAGTCTGACGAGCATGCCACTTGGAACTGCCACTCCATCTCAGTTTTGCCGAGGGACGGAAGAGGCGCATCACTGAACGGGGGGCTAACAGTACCCTCGAGAACTGTTGTCACTGCAACAAGGCCGTTCATCATGCGAAAGACTGCCCGGCACAACCTGGCCCGGGTGCCCCCGCCGTAGGTCTTGGGGGCAACGTGGGCGCTGCACGAGGAGGATATGGAGTCGGTAGAGACGGAGCGAGAGCGGGGCATGGAGAGGTCCACGGAAACGCAACCCTTCATATGCGCAGCAATGGCCCTGCCTTTAACCACGGAGGCGACAACAAGGGGTGCGGACAATACCCACAAGTATAGGACTAGGCGTGCGCACATGGAGGAGCCTATGTAACACCCTCAAATCGGCCCTATGCAAGTTTTAGCGCTTCCCGCCAAACCCGCATAGAAACGATTCAAGGACGCCCACCAGGCACTTTCGTGCGGGTGGAAAACGAAGTAATACCATTACACAACAGTCCTCGATGGGACCCACAGAACATATATATATATATACAACACGTCTCCAAGAGTCAAGAATATAGATATACAATACAAAGATCCAAATCACCTTGAAAACGATACAGCGTCCGAGTATGGACAAGATGCAAATGGGGCTAAGACCCTGAAGAATAACCAATGGAGTCCATAACCCTGCCCAGGCCAAGCCGGAAGGGTATCCCTGCTAACGACGTCGATCTCAAACCTGCTAAAACAAAAGGGGTGCCGACAAAGGGCAAAGGAAAAAGAGGAGCGTCAGTACTGAGGCCAGTACACGGCAAGGCTAGAATTCGGCGTCTCTCGCCTACATAGGTATGGTGGACTAAAGCGGCAGCGCATCATGCACTAAACAACCTATAGAGACTCAATACAACTGTCGGCTACTAGAGAGAGATAAGAAAGACCTATTCGTCCCAACCTGATACTAACACCAAACATACCCATCCTAGTATTTCCCCCTCGAGACCAAACGAGGAAGTCGGACCAAGGAACTCAGACAGTTGGCAAATTTTACTCATTTCGTTATAGTTGTAGCACTTACTATTCAGATATATAGCATGAGTCATCCTGATAGCATAAGTAGTGGGCCGTTTTAATTAACCATTCAGTTGTAGTTGGAACATTTACTAGTCAGATATAATTGTCCTGAGGAATCCCAAAATCCAACAGTCGTTGGCACTTTTATCACATTCCCTTGGAGTTGCAGTACTTACTAGGCAGGTATAGTATGACACATATCACCACAGATCCACCAGTTGTTGGCATTTTTATTATCCATTCCATTGTAGTGAAGCTGATTTACTAGTCACATATTAAGTAAAATTTATAACACTACTTTAGTTATGCTTGTCTATGATCGAGATACTATGCTCCAAGTCGTCCATAACCGCGGACACGGCTTTCAGCAAGATTTACCCTGTAGGGGTTCACAAATAGCAACACACACACGATCAACCTCGGAAAAACCAACTCAAAACCCAACAAGGCTTTCACGACAAAGCAATCACAGGATTCATAATTTATTTCAGGGGGCCACCCCATTAAGCTAACGAAGTTGGCCGGCTCCGAGACGGACCCAAGGTTTGTGTGGACGGCTGTAAATGACTGGGAACCCGAAAGTGTGATTGGGCTTGTCGATACAGCGAAAACGTGTCACGATCCGAAACAGTACAGGTGCTCCACGCACAATCGTAAATAAACCAGTAAAGCATGGCATAAGTACAGGATAGTAAATAAAACCCCAAACTAGTTTGTGGCCCCAAGAAATAAGAAATGAATCAAGCTCTGGCTAAGGGGATTCATGGTCCCATATGCGGATAGTGCGATAGTCAAGGAACAGTTATCAAGTACTCGGGGCCTACGGGACGCAAGTGGACATGAAAAACCAAATTGCATATATTGCCCACCGGTGCCTCTTTCATTAGTTATACCAGCAATTTAATAGTTGTATTTAAAGTCATGATCAACTCCACCGTAAACATCTGCCAGCATTCCAACAACTGTGGTACTTGACAACACGAGATCGCACCTGAGCAAGCAACTACGACTCGCAAGGCCAGCTATCTACCAAACACAGGTAATAGGAGGTGTCCAAGGCAATATAGAGGCTGCACGGGATATAACTGGTGTACGGAAACTAAAGCATCGCGACACGGATAGCAATAGATCAACAGGAGGAAATAAAGACTATAAATGCAAAATAGGTAGAAGGGGGAGAGATGGTCGCCTGGGAAAAACTGCCGAAGGTTCATATCCACAGAACTTGTCGATACTCGCATCAACACATCGGCCTAATCCGCAAAGAAGCAAACACTAGAAGAAACACCGGATGCAATATTTAATACTACGGCAGAAGATCCGGCATGCTTATGATATGATGCATGGCATGGCAGAGATGCGGTGCAATTAGGCAATATTAAGCGGAACCGGGGTCCCGACAATTTATTAAACGGTTCAAGTTATTTGAAACCCCCGCAATTAAAATGTGGACTTAACAAGGAAAAACATGGCATCGGTTCGCTACACAAATTTAAATGGAGTCCAGAATAAGACAAAAGTATCCCGCATGTAGACTCCATATTTATTTATTAGATGAATCGATAGAATACCCCCAAATAACCACAATATGTATGCATTCATGGATAATTTAATATGCAACAAAGTAGATATCATATATAAAATAGGGGTCTCAGAAAGGGAATCACATTAGGGTTCGGCGATCTTGGTTTGGGGGTTCTATAGGATCGATCTTCGGAGCGGGGCTTCGAACATCAGATCCATGACGGAGCACTTATTGTTCCGGGAAGGAGAGCTTGGTGATCTTCAGGTCCGGACTTCACCTTCGGTAACAAGAACTTGGCGTCTCAAAGGATCGTTCTTCGAGGTCGATGAAGAAGTTCTTGTGGTTCCCTAATGCAGGTCTTCGAGTCATCAGTCATTGGAAGAACTCGGTGATGTCTCCACTTTGCAGTCTCGACTTCGGATCGAGGCTTCGGGGTCGGGGTCTTCGGGTTCCGAAAGGAGAACATGGCGGTCTCGGCGTCTTCAGGTCCGAGAAGATCTTGTCGTGGAACTAGGGAAACGAGCTAGGGTACCGGCGCCTTGACTAAGCCGACCTTTAAAGTGCCAGACTTGACGATGGACTTGATACGTTGCACGACACGGCAACAGGAACCCCATGAATTGAACTTGGCCATTGAGGACTTGGTGTGCGGTTGTTGCTACTTGCTACCCATGTGTATACTCAGAGTAGAAACGATAGAAAGTCAACCTTCAGAGACAAACAACTGTCGGCCTGGACACGTCTGGAGCAGAGCAGGAAGTGACGTGGCGCGGGCAGCAGGATGGAGACGAGCACGAGCAGCAACTGCGTCGTGGCCACACAGCTGGAGCGGATGGAGTCGAGTCAGAGGAAGCGGGTGCCGAAGGCAGCAGAGCTTGGCGAGGCCTTCGCGACTGACGGCGTGGCGATTGACAGCGAAGCGGTTGCGCAGAGAGGAAGGCTCGAAGGTGGCCGGGGACAGAGGACGACAGGGACATTCGTGGGGCAGAGCGCAGGAGACCCGGTGGCGAGGTTGCTCCGACGAGGGGCTGGCCCGGAAGCAGAGGAGAGGGCGGCCTAAGAAGAGGAGATCGAGGCGAGGCAGAGGAGGACCTCGCGACGGCAGGGTCCACAGAGGCGGCGGCGGAGAGGAGGTGCTGGTGACGGCGGAGCTCCGGGAGGACGAGCTCGGGCCGACGAGCTTTGCAGCGGGGGAGGGGATCGACGGTGATGGTGGTTGGGGATGCTGTCCGAAGGGCGGCGGCAGTCAGAGGAGACGGGGCCGCAGGGTCGACGAGAGAGGACGGTGCAGGAGAGGGAGAAGGAGGCCGCGGTGGGGGAAGAGGGAGGCGTCGAGCAGGGATGGTGGGCGTGGGGCTCGGTCTCCGGCGAGGAAGGCGGCCAGACGAGGAGCTAGACCGACGAGACGGCGGCTCCGCGCAGGATCTAGAGCGGGGCTCTCCATGGTGGTCGCTGCGAGCGGAGAGAGATGCTGGCAGCGACGCTCGAGGGGGAGGCGAGCGAGGCAAGCGAGGCAAGGGCGACAGGGTAGGTGGCGATGGGATCGAGGAGGAGTGCGGATCCCGTGCGAGGGAAGGTGCCTGCGGGGTGGGGCCGGGCACGTTGGGATCGACGTGGAGGTGGGGGCTGGGGTGAGCAGGAGAGGACGGTGACGGGATTAGGGCCAGGAGGGCGGGCGGGATCCCGAGGTGGGGTGGTTGTCGGCATGGCCGGTGCGTGCTGCACGCCTGCGGGTGGGGCCGGGGGACCAGGGGATGGCGCTGCACTGCGTGCTGCTTGCGTGCGTGTGTGCAGTGCGACAGGGAGTGGCTGTGGCGATGGGTTGGCCGCTGGGTGGGGCTAGGTTAGGGTCCGGTTTGACTAGTTAGAGGTAGGGTTTTGTTAGATTAGATCTAGGGTCAGGATCAATCGGGTTAGGCTACTGCCAGCTGGGCCTTTTGGGCCTGGCCGGTGGCGGCCTCCCCGGAACAAAAATAGTGTTTATTATTTTTATTTAGTTTTAAATATCCTTTTGTAAAATAGTTTAGGCAATTAAAAGATCCGGATGGACCAAAGGTTTTACATTTGAAATAGCGAGGGGGATATTTAGAAAACAAATATAGGCTTTATAAAATAGTTTGAGGCAAACATATGCATGATGACGACGATGCTCAAATGCAATGTGGCATGATGACATGAGCACGCTATCATGACGACGCAAGAATAAAAACAACAAGCGATTTTCTAGTAGTGGTTTTAGTGGGGCGCCACAGCCTACCCCATGAACTGTGCGTCCTGCAACCCATCCCAGAGGAGGAACAACCACTTTGGTGGTCTCACGTGCCGATTACTTTTGATGCGGGAGATCATGTGGACTACAACACCGGGGTGTGCACACTACCCCTGGTGGTCTCCCCCATCATAAATAACATCTGAGTTACCAAGATGCTGGTGGATGGAGGTGCTAGCCTCAATATCCTCTCGACAAAGCTATTGGATAAGCTCTAGATCACTGAGGATCAATTGGCCCCTACAGGGTCTTTTCTGGGTGTAAGGCCGGGAGCTATCAAGCCGTGGGGGAAGATTGAGCTGCTAGTCACATTCGGGACTCAAGAAAACTACCACACTAAGAACATCATCTTTGATGTTGCAGACATTGCCCTTCTGTATAATGACGTAATAGGGCGTCCTGCCTTGGCAAAATTCATGGTGGTCAACCACCATGCCTACAACTCACTCAAGCTTCCTTCCTCGTGGGGGACCTTGACCGTGAAGGGTGATGTCAGGGACGTCGTGTTCTGCTTTGAACAACTATTCAAACTGGCAGCCACTGCTTCCCCTGTGAGTGCCACTTGCTCTCTGTCCAATTCAGACCAACCTTTTGCCCCGATACCCATCTCGCCTGGGAAAAGGTTGTGGCCCTTTCTGGAACTTAGTTCCGATGTCCTTTCGGGTACTAGTGGTTCTCCAAGTAAGCTAACAACTTCTCGCATCCACCCTACGAGCTAAAATCCTGGGTGTGAGTGGAGGTTCCCCCGGCAAATGAAAGCCCGGGAGTGTGCGTGGTGCTCCCGACAATCCTTTTAAAAAACAAAAAGTATATATATATATATCTATTTATAATAAAAGCCCGGGAGCGTGCATGGTGCTCCCGGCAAACCTTAAAAGCCCGGGAGTGGGCGTGGTACTCCTGGCAAAACCTTAAATCTCGCGTATGAGTGGAGGTTCCCCCAGCAAATGAAAGCACATGAGCGTGCGTGGTGCTCCCAGCAAACCCTAAAGCCTAGGAGTGAGTAGTACTCCCAGTAAATGCAATGAATACTTACGTATCTGGCCTGGCCCACCTATGTGTAAACCGCTTGTAATCTAGGGGCTACCCCCATTTTGGAATGGAAATCCCGTTGCTCTCGTTCTGCCACCCGTTTTCATTTGCCGAGCCTTTTTCAGGATTTTGCATTCCTTTGGTTTTCCTCGGGGTCGGACATGGGTTACGAGACTGTCAGACCAGGAAACATTGTACTCTCATGATCCTCTATGAGGTATGAACATTGTGTTCTAGGCATTGCTGATGAGCACTAAATCGCAAAGACACACCTCCCACACCAGGCCTTTGAGTTGGCAACACCGTGCACCCTGATCAAGTGCACGACACCTTGTTTTAAAACTGAGGCATGTGTAAGATGCCGTAAGGTGTGTTCATCGTGTTTCAGGATGAGCTACAGATGGATAAGCAAGATGAGGCTGGGGAAAGGTCTCAGCAAAGGAGAAAGGCTTGCTGCCGGATAGCAGCAACCATGCGGCTTCCGAAGGCACTTGGCCCTGCAAGCATGACATGAAACAATCGCGAGCTAGGGAAGTGGGAGCAAGGTTTCTCAAGCGATGAACAATTCCCCCATGGGCCCCATGGAGGCACCAAGGCTGCATCAACTAGTGAGTCAAGCGTAGCCGTGAGCACGACACGGCAAAGAGAAGAGCAAATAATGCATGGCAAAGGTAAATATACTACTAGTAGTGACATGTGTATACCCTACAGGTACTCGATTTTGGTATATACGGTCCAGATACGGAAGAAGCCCACGGCGTGGCCAAGTCCTAGTGGAGAATTCGAGTGGCCCACGGACCTTTGATTGCTTGTGAGACAAGAAGAAGCTTAAGATAGAAAGTTCAAAGGGAAAAGCCCTAATCTATAACCGACTCGACCTGCTACCCGAGACCTAGCCTATCTATATAAAGGCTAGGAGGGGGCGACGAGGAGGACAATCACCACCCTAGTTTCCACAACTCTCGCCAGATTGCATCTGCGCGCCCCTGTAATCTTCGATTCCTTAGTTAATTCCAAGAGCAGACAAGCAGGAGTAGGGACCTCTACGAGGCCTGAACCTGGGTAAAACTTGTGTCCCTGTGTGCTTGTTTGCTAGCCAATTTATGCCTCTAGCGCTCCCTCCTTCTCCAAAACCCAAGTCCATAACAATGGGCATTGACGAGTTAAACCCTCGTCAATTGGCGCCGTCTGTGGGAAGTGGCAGTACTGATGTTGCGGCTTCTTTGGCCCCATCAACCGCGATCTACAACTCCGCAACAGCGGAGATTCGCCAGCTCTTTGGCGCGTTCGACTTCACCGTCCACATGCCGGCCACTCGCCCGTCTTTTGAGTCCGTGGGCGATGGAATCAGTCTGGTGATTGGGAGCTTCCGCTTCCAGGTTGGTCAGATGGGCACGCGTCGCATGCCTGACCAGCCGAAGGCACCCGCGATTGCTCTAGCATCGTGGTTCCCGCCACCAATCGACACCCACAGTGAGCTCAACGCCTCAGCAACAGCCGGGAGCACGGACAGCGACATCAGTTGCCGATCCGATGTAGGTGACCTAGCCACTGAAGACGGAGCCTACGGCTTTGGATCTGAAAGTTGCAGGAGCAACAGCTTCCCCAACCACTTCATTGTGCAGTCATCAATGCGGGCAATACTACCGCCAATCACGAAAACGTTGGCACCGGATCTAGCACCGGACCGCCCAACGACAGCACGCCCAACGACACCGGACCACCCAACAGCAGTACACCCAACGGCGGCCCCAGCAAAGGTGGCAACGGCATGTGATGACCCACAAGTATAGGGGGTGTATCGCAGTATTTTCGATAAATAAGAGTGTCGAACCCAGCGAGGAGCAGAAGGTGCTGGCTAGTGGTATGGATCAGGAATTCTCTGCAAATACTTAGCAAACAGATTTTTAGGGGTTTTCGATAAAGCAAGTAAACAAAGTACGAGTAAACAGAAGACATTAGGAATAAATGCAGCATGTGGCCCAATCCTTTATGCAGCAAAGGACAAGCCGGTTGTATTACTTAAGATGACCAAACGTTCTCGAGGACACATGGGAAGACTGTCAAGTACTTTCGCTTCATATAGTCGATTAATCTTCTTTAGCTTGCTAAGTGTTGTGTGGGTGAACCTGTGCTAATGTACCGCCCCATCCAAGACTAATACATACTTGTGATTATACCCCTTGCAAACATCCGTAAGTACAAGAAAGTAATTAAGGTAGAAACCTAACCACAGCTTTAAACTCTAAGACCCTTACGTCCCTTGTGCAATGGTTTCCTAACGGGGGTTCAGGTTTCTGTCACTCTGGCAAGCCCTAAAATTAGTAGCCAAATACACAATGCATTCCCCTAGGCCCTTATAGGTGAAGTGTCATGTAGTCGACGTTCACATGACACCACTATAAGAAGTACACCACAACTTAAATAACAATCTATTGAATCTTTCTCAACGCAACTCCACTACTAACAACAAGACTTCTCCCATGTCCTCAAGAACAAAACGAACTACTCACAAGACATCATATGGATCATGATCAGAGATGGAATAATGTTGTATAACAATCTGAACATAAACAATAATTCAATGGTTCACTCAATAGCATCAACTATAAAGAGTAATCAACACCGGGCAAGTTTCCCCTATGAACTATGCAAGATTCAACGCAATTGTTACAGCAATATGGAGATCGTGATGAGGGTGCTGATGGTGATGATCGTGGTGATGATGATGATGATGATCCCGATGAAGTCCAGCTTGATGGTGGTGTTGATGGTGACGATCTTCCCTCTCGGAGAAGGAATTCCCCCAGCAGAAATCTGTCAGCCGGAGAGATCTTTCTCTCTCGGTGTTTTCCGCCCCGCAGAGGCGGCGAAATATTTCTGTGGTCGCTCCCCGAGTCTTAGGGTTTCGTGGGGATGATATACGCCAGAGGGGAGAGGCTGGAGTGGGCCAGGGCTGCCACACCACCTCCAGGCGCGACCTAGGCCTACCAGCGCCATGGGGTGGTGTGGGCCCCCTGTGGCCCACCTCCACTCCATCTTCTGGCATCCTTAGTCTTTTGGAAAAATAGGATTTTCCGTATATTTTCCCGGATTTTCTGATCTTCGTGAATTTTGCCTCCAAACAGCACCTTTTCCATCGGAATCCTGACTGCAGCGGTCCATGCTCCAAAAGTCATCAACCATGCAAAAATAGATGAAATAACATAAGTATCACCTCTCAATACGAAATATATCAATGAATAATAGTGAATTAAGACATAGAATAGTGATGCAAAATGGACGTATCAACTCCCCCCAAGCTTAGACTTCGCTTGTCCCCAAGCGAAACTGAGCTCAATAAACATGACCTCAGGTTTATGGAGTGAAGAGTCGATAAAAGAATACGGACAAGAAGCATCACATTCATCAAATACATAGATCATAATAGAAGACAACTCACTATTATATAACTCAACTTGCAATGAGTAAAGGAAACACAATAAAGATACATAAAGTGAATCATAATTGGTAATGGCAAACTTAGCTCTTGGTCGAAGAATAGTTGATAATTTGCTGGAGTTCACAAATAGCTAGTTTTCAATGATAGCTTTCAAAGTAGTAAACATCAAGATAAGAGCAATGTGAAAACAAGGAACATAAGAGACATGATTGAATAAATCATCATATGAATGAATGAAACACATCAACTCAAAATACTTGCTGAGATAGAAGGGAATAGGTTTATTGACTCAACTACAAAGTAAAAGAAAGGCCCTTCGTAGAGGGAAGCAGGGATTGCAAGTCTCATAAAGAGCTCCCAAAAATAATGATACTTACTAGCTTTCAGCTCTGATTGCCCCTATCATAGGCATCTTTTGGTGATTAAGGTTAAAGTGACACAACTAAGAGGATATGCTTGACAAGTTATAAATTAGAGTCACATGCCCCTTACTTATGAGTACCGATCCTCATGCTACTCAACTTCAGTCACGAGCAAGCTCTTGTCATTGTAAATACATGCGTATCATTGAGAACCGGCAACGGGGTACCCCTTGCACATGACACAGGAGCTATCCCATAATCAAAATGACAAGGCAAGCAGATAGTGAGTATCTCAGTGATCTTTTTATTTTCTATTTGCATAGGTTTTTATTGAGGATGCTTGATAGAATGGTCACTATAGTTATGCTGCAAGTTTCCACCATGATTAGGCATGGCTTAGGCTAGCGGCCCAGGCGTTTCTCTAACACACGTATAAACTCCATGATCTTACAAGTTCCACTTTTATTTCACACCACCGGGATCCATAAGCAAAAGAACAAGATATCAACTAGGTACAAGTACCAATGAAGTGTTGAAAGCGGTCCCCATGATACATTGTTTTGGCTAACTTCAACTCATAAAGCGCAATCATATACGCAACAAAGAAGGACCCAATGGTTCAAGTTTATTAAATGCAAGAAAGTAAAGTGTGCCATCAAGTTCGTGAGAGCTTTAATCACTAATTTTCACATAACAAGTTTAATTCGGGAGGTAGATAAAACAAGAATTTACTTGGAATAGCAATAATGCTACTAGGTAGGTATGGTGGACACAAATGGCAAAGGTTTTGGTTTAAAGGAGTGGATGCACGAGAAGAATACCCTCTCAGTATAGGTTTTTGGCTAGCAAGGCTGGGTAGCAAGTATAAGAGTTGAAGGAAACAACCAAACATACAAGTGATAAAAACAAACATGTAATCTTCCTCGGAAGCACAAAAGATCTTAAATAGAGAATACTAAACTTATGAGCAAATCAAGAAAGAAAGATGATGAAATTATTTTTCTCTAGAGTACTTCTATCTTTTCTTTTAACTCTCAAAAATAGTGTGCTACTGACCGAGCCAGGTTTGCCAAAACCAACTAAATTAACTCAATGATCCCAAAGTGATACCAATACTAATAACAAGATCAATCATATAACCACGAATTGAAAACTAATATAAGCTATGCAAAAGAGTGAATGATAGAACTTCTCATTAATATTCCATAACGGAAACTCACAAAAAGGGATAAATATCTAACGAGAGAGGGGACACTTCCATAATGCAAACCATACTACATAAGAACTCCTCTATTCATGATATGACTCTACTAATAAGGTAAAAAGATAGAAGATAGTGATATGATACTGCGGCACTCCCCCAAGCTTGGAACAAACCAAGGGGATGCCAAACCTGATGACGAATTACTCCTTCGGTGGTGGTGGTATCCTCTTGATGAGCTCTTTAATCAATTTCCCAAAGTCCTCAATCTCGAAGGTGAGAGTACGAATCAACTCTGAGTTGTGCTCAATACTGCCCATAATCATTTCAGTTTGTGGATCCCAGCTATTGTGATTCTTTTTCCATTCTTGTTGGGGGGATACCCCCGGGTAGGGTCACGCCGGGGTATAAAGGCCGAGTTAGCCGAGGTTCGGCAAGGCCAAAGCAGATGCTGGCCGGGTCACCTCAAGGCCGGCCAAATCACGGAGTTACCCGGACCAGGGGTGTTCGCCTAACTAAGTCTCAACCGACTTAAGCAGTAAGTCGGAAGTATATGTTTACTTGTATGCAAGAACAGGGGTGCCCGGATCAACTGTGATCCGGGTCATGTTTGGCTTCTAGGAGAAGGAAGGAATCTTGCTGGTCAAAAAGAGGGGCTGCATGAGCGAAGCAGACAAGAGCAGGACCACCGGGTCATGGCCGACAGGGGTGACAACGCCCATGTCGGCTGACGCGGGCGCCGGAGAGGCTCACGTAGCAAAAGCAAGTGTGACGCGGGGGAAAAAGCACCCCGGTCGGCTTACCACTTTGGGAGGAGGCATATTCTTAGGAATATGCCTCCACGTATTCCCTAGGAAGAAACCTAGCCTCCTCTATAAAAGGGGGGCTAGGGCTTCTGTAGAAGGGGTTGGTATTTCTACTATTCTATTTTGGCTAGGGTTTCAGGTGTGATCTGTGGGTGAGAGTAAGAGAGCTCCTTCTTCCTCCTCTCGCAAATACAGCTCTAGGAGCACTTGTAATCTTGGAAGGAAATCAATACAAACTTCTGTGTGGAGAATCACTCCACTATCCCTCCCTAGATTCCCCTAGCGTGTGTTAGTCCCCACCTTTAGCCTATCCATGGCATCTGCCGTGACACCACCACGACAGTTGGCGCCCACCGTGGGGCTAGCGGCGCTTGCAGGGGTCAAGATCCGGACGGGAAACATCATCGGCACCGGCGAACGCATCGTCTCCGGGATCGTTCAGCGCTCTGGAGCGTTGGACTTCGTCAGCGACAACGCTGGCTGCTTCGGCACGCGCCCTCTTCCGTGCAATGGCCTCTTTGTCAGGCTCGGCGTGCACAAGGTCTACGTTGTTGTGGACGTGTCAGGTGTTCATCCGCGTCACGTTGTCGACGCGGGGGAGCCTCCCCTCACCGTGGTCCCCGAGACGCGTATCGCTCTCTCCCCGAACCATGCAGAGGTGATGATGACTGCGCCAGGTGCGGGCGCGAGCAAGGATCCGGCGCCAGATCCGGAGGTAACGCCTAAGGCACTGAGGAAAGGTAGAGGTCCTCCACTAGAGGGGCCAGAGAACGTGTTGAGGGAAGCAATGGATAGCTTGGCAAACCCTGTAGTAGCAGCGGTAGATCCGGCTCGAGCGCAGGCCGAGCTGGAAGAAACTAGGCAGAAAATCCTAGAGGGCGCAAAAAAGATAGCCGCGGCTCAACAGTCGTAGAATATGACGCTGCGCGAGTACGCAAAGGCAAACAAGGTTGACGCTATAAAAGTGAAGGGGAGAAATCTCATGAGCGAGATGAACAGAGAGGGTGATACTGGAATTGAGGTATCAGAAAACTGTTTGTCCGTGGGGCTACCGAGGTACAGTACCGCGGCAAAGAACCTCAGAGCAGCGGATGCAGTTGCATTCGAGTTGGAGGGTCTAACGGGTGAAGCCCGGCAAAGACAACAAGATAGGGTTAATGAGCTGGTTCTGATTGCAAACAGGCAAAACGAGGAACTACTCAGGGCTAATCCAGAGAGAGCTGGGGCCTACAAGATCGTCCATTCGGCGGTGGGTAACCCGGAGAAATCCGCTGGAGCCGCATCGTCTCCTCATGGTGGTCCAAGGAGAGAAGAGGTGGTAACCTCGGCCAGATGGAACAAACAGATCGTCCCGTAGGACCTGACGCGGGTAGGGAAAGGAAGCTCAGAAAAACGATGATCGATGGAGTGTGAGCTGAGGTGACACAGCAGCGGAATATACCAAGGCAAGAGCAAAATGCCGGCCGAGGTATGCAACAGAAAGGCACTCCAAGAGAGCAAGACAGGTATAATGATGGAGACTCGGAAATGGCAAACGTGGGATACCCAAGGACGGACTATCATGTGATAGGGTCAAGATTGGGGAACAGGGATTTGATGCCGAATGACGCCAGGTTGAAACTGGATCGACTGTATAGGTCGGAGCAAATTGAATGTCAAGGTCCACCGGGCCCAACATGTTTTGGACCTCGGATCATGAAGGAGCCACCGGTACCGAACTTTCAGCTACCCAGGGGCACGAAGATGTATGACGGCAGTACAAAGCCGGAGGATTGGCTGATAAATTATGCTACGGCTGTGAAAATTGCCACTGGCAACCTGAGATGGGTTGTACGATATGTACCCCAGATGTTGGAAGGCCCGGCAAGGGTATGGCTGAACAATTTGCCACCAGGAAGCATCAACTGCTGGATAGATTTCGAGGAGATGTTCATCAGCAATTTTTCGAGTACGTATCAGAGGCCAAATAGGCCACAGACCCTAGCTATGTGCAAGCAAAGGCAAAATGAGACGGATCGGGAGTTTTTAACCCGGTGGTGCACTGTGAGAAATTCGTGTGAGGGTGTGATTGAATCACAGGCCATAGCATGGTTTGCACAAGGGTGCAGGTATGGAAGCGAGCTGTGGAAGAAGTTGCTAAGGAAAATGCCAACTACATTGGTAGAGATGATCCGGATTGTAGATTCGTATGCTCTGGGTGATCCGACTCAACCTAGGCTCATATCAAACGAGTCAAACGATGAGTACTATCAGAGAGATGGGGCCGGATCATCCCGAAGGAAAGACTACAGAGGAAAAAGGAGAGATGATAGACCGGATCATCAGTATGGTTCGCACCAAGTTGCAGTTGTGAATCAAGATCAGCCCGGAGCAGGGGGCAGTCAACGCCAAAAAACTAGAGGGCAGTGGACTCCGAGAAATGATGGCAAGAAAACTTGGACACCAGAGCAAAAGAAGCAGTGGCAAGAAAGGAAAGACCATCTGAGGTATACTTATGAGTCGATGTTGGACCAGCCGTGTAAGTTTCATACACCAAATCCGAACAACCCAGCGGGTCATACGACGAGGCAATGTGAGTGGATGCGCAAGATCGAACAAGGTGGTTCGGGGAATGCTCAGGCACCCCGGAATGATCAGCCTCAGCAGGAGTTACCCCGGCAGCAACTGCTCTCCGGAGCGAACACGCAACAACTAATGTTGCCTCCCCCTCCGCCGAGGTATGATAACAATGAGAGAAGGGATGCAGTGCATCAGTTAGAAAATCAGCATCAGCCGGATCAGAGGTACCCTTGAAATAAGGGGAGAACCGAGTACAGGGAGCATCATCAGAGCTATTGTGTGTTTACCACTGAGGAAACCGATAGAAAAAGCTTGCAGCGTAGGCATATGGAGGTGAATGCAGTAATGCCTACAGTGACGAGGTACATGCCTTGGTCCGATCAGGAAATCACCTGGAGCATCAGGGATCATCCCAAGCTCATGCCAAGGCCTGGTTCGTTTGCGTTGGTGTTGGATCCAACATTCATTGGACCTAGCATTAATGTAAGATTCTCAAAGGTGTTGATCGACAATGGCAGTAGCATTAATATCATGTATGCGGACACAATGCGCAAGTTGGGTATCTCGGAGAACATGCTCCAGGCCACGAGGACAACTTTCCATGGCATTGTACCCGACATTTCTTGTGAGCCCATATGCAAGGTCCGGGTTGACGTCTTGTTCAGCACGAGGGATAACTGCCGAACCAAAAATTTGGAGTTCGAGGTGGTGAACTTGGAAAGTGCTTACCACGCATTACTCGGAAGGCCAGCCCTGAGCAAGTTCATGGCAAGCTATCACGTTAGCTACTTGAAGATGAAGTTCCGCGGACCGAACGGAATGATTACCATTGCTGGGGATTTCCGACGTTCCATGGAGTGTGCGTCGGCCGGGTCAAACTTAGCGGAGTCACTTGTGATTGCGTAGGAAAAAAGGAAAATTCAAGAGGTGGCGGCATTGGCTCAGTCCGCGCAGCAGTATATGCTAACGCTGAGTAACCCGCATGGAAGTGTCTCTTTCCAGGCCACGAAAGATACCAAGAAGGTTCCTGTTGATGACATGTTCCCAGAGCGCACCGTAACAATTGGTGCCCGGTTAAATGATAAATAGGAAAGCGAGCTCGTCAGCTTCCTCCGTGAAAATCGGGACATTTTTGCTTGGTCCACATAGGACTTGCAAGGTGTTCCGAGGGAGTTGGCCAAGCACTCTTTAAATGTGAGACCCAGAGCTAAGCCGGTGAAGCAACCTCTCCGCCGCTTCGCCGAAGATAGGAGGGAAGTCATTGGGGATGAGATAGCTCGGTTGCTAGCTGCAGGATTTATCATGGAGGTTCTTTACCCGGATTGGCTGTCTAATCCGGTGCTGGTGGAAAATAAGAAGGATGACCCGAACGTGGCAGTGGTTTGGCGCATGTGTATCGATTACACGAACCTGAACAAGGCGTGTCCAAAAGATCCATTTCCGCTGCCAAGAATAGATAGGTCATAGACTCAACTGCTGGGTGTGAACTGTTGTCATTCATTGATGCATATTCTGGTTTCCACCAGATACCTCTGAATCCAGATGATCAAATAAAGACTGCATTTATTACCCCATATGGGGCTTATTGCTATCGCACCATGCTGTTTGGTTTACGCAATGCAGGGGCAACGTACCAAAGATGTATGCAAAAATGTTTGCATGACCAAATAGGTCAAAATGTACAGGTGTACGTTGATGATGTGGTTATCAAGACCAAGGAAAGCAAAACGCTCCTTGACGATATCAGGCAAACGTTTGCGAACCTAAGGAGGTTCCGGATGAAACTTAACCCGGAAAAATGTACCTTTGGTGTCCTGGCTGGAAAATTGCTCGGTTTTCTTGTTTCCAGCCGAGGTATCGAGGTTAACCCAACCAAAATCCGGGCCATCGAACGAATGGAACTGCCGAAGTGTCTTAACAATGTCCAGAAGTTCACAGGTTGCCTAGCCTCGTTAAGTCGGTTTGTATGTCGGTTGGGAGAGAAGGCATTGCCTCTTTACCAACTCATGAAAAAGTCAGATAAGTTCGTTTGGACACCGCAGGCCGATGAAGCCTTTACCCACGTGAAGAAGATGTTGGCCACGGCACCAGTGCTAGCCTCACCACTATCAAAGGAGCCAATGTTGCTCTATATAGCCGCAACCAACCGAGTTGTAAGTGTAGTGATAGTGGTGGAGCGCGACGAGGAAGGTAAGTCGGTGCAAAGGCCAGTGTATTACTTGAGCGAGGTGTTGTCAGCCTCAAAGAAGAACTATCCACATTATCAAAAGGTGGCATATGGCGGGTACATGGCCGCCAAGAAACTGAAGCACTACTTCGAGGAGCATCCCATCCGGGTCATATTTGAGGCCCCCATATCCGAGATAATGAGTAACAAGGATGCGAGCGGCAGAATTGCAAAATGGGCAATTGAGCTAGCTCCTTATGCACCGCAATATGACAGAAGAGAGGCCATCAAATCTCAAGCTCTGGCGGACTTTTTTGTGGATTGGGCCGAGGTACAATACGAACCGCCACTCCCAGATCCGAACTATTGGTGAATGCACTTTGACGGATCAAAAACCAAAACCGGGCTAGGTGCCGGAGTTGTACTCACATCCCCAAAGAAGGACCAGTTGAAATATGTGTTGCAGATCCATTTCACCGCATCAAACAATGTCGCTGAGTATGAAGCACTTGTGCATGGGTTTAAGGTAGCAAAAGAAATTGGGATACGTCAGATCATATGCTTTGGCGACTCAGATTTGGTGGTGCAGCAAGTGTCGGGAGTGTAGGACGCCCTTGATCCAAACATGGCACTGTACAGATTTCATGTGCAGAAGATATCTGGTTACTTTGAGGGATGCGAATTTCACCATGTACCCCGGGTGGAAAATGAGGCTGCCGACATGCTGTCAAAGCTCGGGTCAACCCAACAAGCAATTCCACCAGGTGTAGCATTAGAGCACCTCAGGAAACCATCCATCAGGCCATCCCCAGAATCCGAGTCAATCTATGTCCCGGAGGACACGGAATCCGGAGCTGTGCCCATGGACATTGACATGGGAAGTGGTGCGCGAACCCCGAGGACTGCCTCGGCAAACCCGGGGACTACTTCAGTAAACCTGGGGACTGCTCCGCAAGACCCGAGGACTGCTCAGCGTGATCCGGTTGAAGTTATGCCGGTCGATCAAATGGAGATTGATGAGGATGTATTCCCTGTGCGAACGATACCAGCTTGGGCATTACCTATATTTCAGTTCCTGAAGGACGGAACGTTACCCAATGAGGAAGTGTTGTCCAGGCAAACACAAAGGAGGGCAAAGGCTTACACGATCATCAATTCCGAACTATGCAAAAGGAGTGTGACCAATGTCCTCCAGAGATGTGTTGACCCGGAAGAAGGGCTTGACATCCTCCGAGATATACATCAGGGGGAATGCGGGCATCATGCCTCATCCCGAGCCTTGTTAGCAAAAGCTTTCTGGCACGGATTCTACTGGCCAAATGCCTTAGAGCAAGCAGAAGATCTGGTGAGAAAATGTAATGGTTGTCAGAGGTACGCTACCAAGACACATATGCCAATGTCGGAACTCAAGACCATACCAATCACTTGGCCATTTGCCGTATGGTGCTTGGATATGGTTGGCCCGTTCAAACCAGCAAGGGGAAATATGACTCACATTCTGGTAATGGTGGACAAGTTTACGAAGTGGATTGAGGTAAAGCCTATAAGAAAATGTGATGGAGCTACGGCCGTAACATTTCTCAAAGATATCATCTTGAGGTACGGTTATCCTCACAGTATCATAACTGACAATGGCACAAATTTTGCGGAAGGAGCATTTGCTCGTTTCTGCCGGGATAAGAGGATCCGGTTGGACGTAGCCTCGGTAGCCCACCCTACATCGAACGGGCAAGTGGAAAGATCCAACGGATTAGTATTATCCGGGATAAAACCCCGGCTCATTGAGCCGCTGCAAAGATCAGCGGGGTGCTGGATAGAAGAACTACCAGCGGTACTGTGGAGTTTAAGAACAACTCCGAATCGATCAATAGGCTATACGCCGTTCTTTCTGGTATATGGGGCAGAAGCTGTATTACCAGCCGACATAGAGCATGATTCGCCTAGGGTCACCCAATACACAGAAGCCGAAGTGCAAGAAGCCCGGCAAAATGATGTTGATCTGCTGGAAGAAGCGAGAGAACTGGCACTGTCCAGATCCGCCATATATCAGCTAAATCTCCGACGCTATCATAGCCAGAAAGTGTGCCCCCGGGTCTTTCGGGAAGGCTATTTGGTGCTCCGGTTGGTACAATGTACTACGGGCATGCATAAGTTATCCCATCCATGGGAAGGGTCATTCATTGTGAGCAAAGCATTGCACAATGATTCTTACTATCTTATAGATGCAAAGCCATAGGAAAAGAACAAGGCGGACAGGTCCGGAGAGGAATCCAAGCGACCATGGAATATAGCTCTACTTCGTCCTTTCTACACTTAGCTAAGAAGTCTATGTATCCGAGTTATCTCATATGTCGATATGTATGTCGGCAATGAGCTTATCAATGAAATGTTGGCACCTCGAGCAGTAACTCGGGGACTGCCTTAATAATGTTTTTTGTTTTTTGCGCGTCAGCTGGAATAAGTTATTCTAATTAACTCGGATTAGTAGTGTGCGAGCACCAAAAACCCAACTCTTCGACTTGCTGCTGTCCAACAAGAATTGGCTTCATGGCAAGCAAGAGAACAAGTTTGGAATTGTGTAGCACATGAAAAACGACTAAGGGGAAGAATTTATTCGACCCGACGTTTGTTTTTCGAACTAACCCTGCATTTATTTTCAAGTTATTATGCAGTTTTATTTTGGTGCTAAGTCTAAAAGTTTCCCAGTATTGTTAAGACAATTCTTGAAGCTCGGATTCGTAAGTCATAAAACTGAATCAAGGTAGACACGAACCGAGCCAAGAGATTGAACGAACAAGAAAAATAAACTCTGGGACTACGGCCAAGTTAATTGAACATAAGAGCTTAGTAGCAAAATATCACATGTGTTTGGAATACAACTCCACCCGGCATACCGGGGATCTGATAAATTTTTAAGTGTTTTAGCTCAAGGAGCAGCAGGAGGAGGAAGTTCAGCATCGTCCTCGCTGCCCTCAATATCAGAGCCATCATCTTCTCCTTCATCATCCGAGCCATCTTCGCCGTGCTCAACCTCTTTGTCTCCAGCAGCTTCCAGGAAGCTCGGCCCCTCAACCCATTCATGAATGGGAGCGTATTCAATGAGGCTATAGGCACAAGCCTGGCGCCGAGCTACACACTCCGGGTCATTGGTCCATCTGGATCCTGTGCACAGACGTGTCAGGAGGTTGAGATCAATCTTCTCGTACCACGTGAGTATGTGGTGAAGGATGGTATCAGCTGCAGCACGTCCAGCGGACTCTCTCCAGAGGTCAAGCTGAGTCTCGGTTTCCATTAACTTCTCAATGAGAAGTGCGGTGGTCTCTGGGGCTTCTTCGCCAGGCCAGAAAGTGTTAAAGATGCGAGCTGCAGCGCCGAGGATGTCCTTGCCGTAATTCTTGATGAGCTCCACGCGAGATGATAAGCTGACCAACAGGTCCTCCAGGTTGTAAGGAATCCCTTCACTATCAGAAGTGACCGGAGTACCCCTTTGTCGGCGGAAGTTGGCAACTGCTGCGCTCGCGATAGGAGTGCCCTCTGGAAATTTTCCTGGAAACGAGACATAGGAGAAAAGTCAAGAAAAGACATAAGAAGTAACCCGGAGAAGTAGGTCGGAAAAGGGAAAGAAACTTACGAGATATATGACTAAGGATCTGGGTCAACTCCTTGGTGCAGTCAGCACGTCTCTTCTGGAGCTGCTCAAGCTTAGCGTTCGCCGACCCAAGCTAGATGCCGGACTCCTTGAGAAGATCCTGGTCCTTGGCAATCTGGAGGTTGAGGCACTCGCGCTCTTCTGTGAAATTCTGGCCAGCCTTTTGAAGTCCGGATTGGTGCTGGGCCTTCATCTTCTCCATCTCAGCCTTGAGCCTAGAGATCTCATCGTCCTTGGTCCGGAGGAGGGCGAGCTCGTCATCTTTCTTCTTAAGCTCGGCTTGGTGCTACCCTGCTTGTTCAAGAAAATGCAGCATCATATCAGGCACGGGCACACTATCTTCAAGCGATGCTGAAATAGTGTGTTGGCCTGGCAGAGCCGAGGTATGAATGTTGGCCGAGCCAAGGAGAAAAGGGAATGGAAAGTACAGTAAAGTCAGACAGAAATGACTTACCCTTGATCTGCTCTAGATTTTTGTGCATAATGATGTTCTCAGCTTCCACCCCAGCTGCGGAAACCGAATGATGAGGTTAGTCCGGCAAAGGAAAATGAAGCAAAACGAAGAAGCGCTAAGGAAGAAATTTACCCCTCTTCTCGTATTCCGCAATAAGTGCAGCCTGCTTTGCGCGTAGCAGCTTGTGGTTATCCAGCAAGCGTTGGAATTCAGCACTCCGGCGATTGGTGGTCACCTGAAAAGGACAAACACAAGTTAGCTCGATGCATATTCGAAGTTTACTAAAATCCGGGCCAAGTGGAACTTAACCCGGCTCTAGGTGTGTGCATATTCGAAGTGTACTAAAATCCGGGCCAAGTGGAACTTAACCCCGCTCTAGGTGTGTGCATATTCGAAGTGTACTAAAATCCGGGCCAAGTGGAACTTAACCCGGCTCTAGGTGTGTGCATATTCGAAGTGTACTAAAATCCGGGCCAAGTGGAACTTAACCCGGCTCTAGGTGTGTGCATATTCGAAGAGTACTAAAATCCGGGCCAAGTGGAACTTAACCCGGCTCTAGGTGTGTGCATATTCGAAGTGTACTAAAATCCGGGCCAAGTGGAACTGAACCCGGCTCTAGGTGTGTGCATATTCTAAGTGTACTAAAATCCGGGCCAAGTGGAACTTAACCCGGCTCTAGGTGTGTGCATATTCGAAGTTCTCATGGAGCTACGTTAGTTTTCTAAAGAGCATCTAGCCGAGTAACGAGTTACTCCCCCGGAGGCTCAGGGACTAATGGTTAATATCTGCAACTTGTAAAGGGGAAGCGACGTACCACCATCATTCGCCCAACGAGGTTAATTGCCTTTACGGCTGTGTTCATCTGAGCGGAAAATTCGGCAGGGCCAAACTTCTCTGGAAGATCAGTGTCTTGAACCACCTCTGCCTTATTCCAATTCATGACGAATTCAATTAAGCTCGGAGTGTACCATTCACCGCTGGGCATATGGAGCGCCACCAAGCCCTTCGCATGCGCTTCTTTCCTTTCGATCAAGGCAAGGGCTGGGCTGGTGTGCAGAACCATTTGCTGTGTGTCAGTTGGCTCGGCAGGCGCGTCCTTCGCTGCTGGTGCTTTCTTGGGAAGCATTGACACGAGGGTACGCTGCCCGGCTTCGACGGATGGTGTCTTGGTAGTGTCCGGAGCCTTATTTTCCTTGGCTTGCTGGGAAGAGGAAGCCGGCGCAGCGGTTGTTCCCTTAGGAGCGGCCGGAGTGGTTCCTCGCCGAGGTTGAGAAAACTCGGATGAGGCAGAGGAGCTAGGCGCTGATGCTCTTGGGGCTGGACTTGGTGCTGCTGCTGATGTTTTAGTAGCCGGAGTTGGTGCTGATGCCGGAGTTGGTGTTGGTACGGGTCTGGTTGTTGGTACTAGTGCTGGAGCCGAAGTTGCTTTAGTGGATGCTGGTTGCGGCGATGCCGAAGTGGTGGATGCCGTCACCTCGGCCGGGCCGGTCTCCCCCGCTCCAAGGTTACCCCCCTCTTGCCGAGGTAGAGCAGAACCATGAGCGGCCGCAGAACCCTCTGGAATAGGGCTCAGTGGAGGGGACTTGTCGTCGTGACGGGGAGAAGGGCTAGGTCGGAGAGGTGAAGAGATGCTCGATCCACTTTGAGGGACCTCCACCGGAGCCCTGGAAAAGAGAACAATGTTAGAAGAGAAATCACAACGATGCAAGGGAGAGCAAGTTACAGAAGGCAAAACAACTTACGCATCCGAGGTTTGGGCCTCCTTGGGTTTCCGAGCCCTTCATGCTGGGGCCTTGCCTGCTGGCTTGGAGGCAGTCTTGTCCCCGGACTTCTTTTGCCTTTTAGCAGGCTGAGAAGGTCCAGAGGATGAACTTGAAGCAGCCCCGCGCTTCTTCTTCGGAGCCACCGGAACAGGTTTGCCCGTAGCGAGGGGAGGATCCTCGTGGATATGACCACCGGGGTGAGCTGATGGCGGAAAAGCAAAACAAAGGGGGACAGCCTTAACAGGTTCAATCACCTCGACATCCGAGTCATCTTCATCATCGGGCCAATCTCTAATGGAAGAGGATTTACCCGTGGGTCGTTTCGTGGAGTCGGTCATTGGGAGGAACATCTCTTGGTCCGGCTCCTCCTCATCCGTGTTCTCCCGGTCCGGCGCCCACTTAAGGGTCGGATCGGTGCCATCTTCGATGGTCTGCTGAAGAAATTGCTGAGGAAAGGAATGAACGAAAGAGTCAAAAATGCAACAATAACTGACATATAACTGGTCCGGAGTAAGTTCGCAACATGAAGCTTACCACGGGAGGAAGCCTATCGCGACAGTAATGCTCCATTCCCCAAGTCCACTCGGAGGAGAAGTCCTTGTGGGTGGTGAAAAGAGCCTTAACCCGGGGATACATCTCCGTGTTGCTCAGCTCGAAGGAGGAGGTCCGGTTGGGGTCGCGGCCGAAGCTCATGTGGCACACCATGTGGGTGCGCTTCTGGAGGGGGAAATCCGGTTGCGCACGAAAGTGATCATGGCATCCTCGTTGCGCAGCCCGAGCTTCTTCAGCTCCGCGAACATCTTGTTGACTTGATTGGCCAGGGCAGTGGGCTTCTTGGGGATCTCATCCCACAAATCCGGGTTAGGTGGACCCGGAGTATAGGGAGCAACCGGATCAAGTCTTCAGTGCCCGTATTCCGGACATAGAAGAAGGTCCGGGCCCATCCTTTGAAGGACTCTAACCCGGTGACCCAGGGGAAAACAGAAAACCTACGGGGTGAAATGGAAGCCGCTCCGAATTGAGTGAGCTGTTTGTCCTCCGGATCAGCGTGGATGTTGGGGATGACATTGCGACGAAGGCCGAAGAACCGGATCCATAGCTCCTTCGTGGGCCACAGTCCGGCGTATCCTTCGATCGTAGAAGCAAAGGCAGAGAGAGAAGTGATGGCGTTGGCTGGAAGATGGTGCGGCTGGAGCTAGTATGTACTGAGCCAGTCCCGGAAAAAATCGCTCGCCGGCAACCCGAAGCCCCGCTGGAAGTGGGACAAAAAGACGACGAACTCACCCGGATTGGGTGAGGGGGCCAGTTCATTAGAAGGGAGACGAGCGGTGACGCCGGCGGGGATGCGCCTGGTTCGATAAAGCCAGTCAAGATCATATTGACAGACCCATGACCCGGCCCACGCACCACGGTCCGCTGCCACGGCGTCCTCCTCCATCTCCTGCTCGGCAACGATGAGTTCTTCTTTCGTCATCTGGTCCTCGAGGCCCTCGCTGGCGCTGGAGGCGGCGGGGGATAGTGGCCGGGATTGACAAGGAGTCGTGGCGAGAGATTTGCGTCACGGTGGCGGCGACGCAGAGTTGCGACGGAGAAGCGCGGCGGCGACACTGCTATTTGGTATCACTGGCGGTGGTGCGGTCACGAGGAAGATGAAGAAGAAGGGCAACGGGCAGAGGGGCACGGTAGGAGAAAGACCCTAAGGGAAGCACCCCCTGCTATTTAACCACTCCCACCAGCGGTGAGTGGGATCGTATCCTGCAAACCCGCCACACGCAGTGGCCATGTATCACCTGTTCGGACCAATCAGCGGGGAGCCACATGGAGGGCCACAGAGCGGAGAGAATCCTATGACGTGACACTGTGATGCGAGAAACGAGGAGGCAAGCATGACGTGACCCGCGCACAGTGATAACTGAGAATTACTGCGGCGGTTACAGTGCAGACCCTTAAAATAAGACGACATAATGATTACCCTTCACGTGGGTTAGCGTACGAGAGAAGGAAATAAGACCGGATGAAACTGTGGTAACCCGGCCGGCAAGTGAAAACTTGGAATGTGCGAAGGGAACGTAAATCCATATAATCCGAGGTAAAGAGGTAACTCGGCAATAAAGACCGGAGCACAGAATTGAACCTGATGTGGCCTTAGCGGCCAAAGCCGCTAAGACCGCACCAGCTTCGGGGACTAATGTTGGGGGGATACCCCCGGGTAGGGTCACGCCGGGGTATAAACGCCGATTTAGCCGAGGTTCGGCAAGGCCAAAGAAGATGCTGGCCGGGTCACCTCAAGGCCGGCCGAATCACGGAGTGACCCGGACTAGGGGGTGTTCGCCTAACTAAGTCTCAACCGACTTAAGCAGTAAGTCGGAAGTATATGTTTACTTGTATGCAGGAACAAGGGTGCCCGGATCAGCTGTGATCCGGGTCATGTTTGGCTTCTAGGAGAAGGAAGGAATCTTGCTGGTCAAAAAGAGGGCCCGGTACGCACTGCATGAGCGAAGAAGACAAGAGCAGGACTACCGGGTCATGGCCGACAGGCGTGACGACGCCCATGTCGGCTGACGCGGGCGCCGCAGAGGCTCACATAGCAAAAGCAAGTGTGACGCGGGGAAAAAGCACCCCGGTCGGCTTACCACTTTGGGAGGAGGCATATTCTTAGGAATATGCCTCCACGTATGCCCTAGGCAGAAACCGAGCCTCCTCTATAAAAGGGGGGCTGGGGCTTCTGTAGAAGGGGTTGGTCTTTCTACTATTCTGTTTCGGCTAGGGTTTTAGGTGTGACTTGTGGGTGAGAGTAAGAGAGCTCCTTCTTCCTCCTCTCGCCAATACAGCTCTAGGAGCACTTGTAATCTTGGAAGGAAATCAATATAAACTTCTGTGTGAAGAATCACTCCACTATCCCTCCCTGGATTCCCCTAGCGTGTGTTAGTCCCCACCTTTAGCCTATCCATGGCATCTGCCGTGACACCACCACGACAATTCTTCCCACTTGGAGTCTTCTTTTCCTGCATGGTTATGGGTAAAGGTATGGAAGGTATTCTTGGTGTTCGGAGAAGGTGTCTGTGGTGCCAAGCAGTGACGCGGAGTCTTCCCTCCAGTTGACATCCGTGCAGTCCTTCTGATCCTGGCAGGGTTCGCCACCACTCCAATGCTTGCAATGGTACTGCCGGTATGCGGGTGTTGGACTTGCTCCTCTTCACCTTCACTCTTGATCTCCTTCTCCTTCCCAGGGTCTTGGAGGTCTTCCTCCATGGGCTCCTTCCCTTTATCCTTGGCAGACACCATTGTGCTTCTAAGCTTTCAAAGAGTATGTACTGACAGAAACAGATCGAAACAAAAACACGAAGAAAACAGGATATACGGACCTCGGGGGATCCGGGGGTTATATATTACGAAGTTTCATATCAAAAGGAAGGTACTGGGAGAAAACGGGTCGGAGGCGGAGTCCGGGGTGGACTCACCACCTGGTGGCGCGGCCAGGGGAGGGCCCGCGCCATAGGGTGGTGGCTCCGTTTCCGTCTCTTTTTCGCTATGTAGCTTTCCTTATTGACTGAAAACTGCAAAAATATAGTTGGATTGTATTTTTGCGGAACTTTTCTTACCAGAACTGTTACCTATTTGAAAACAGACTCTGCAGGTCTCTGAATTTGGTATCTAGTATATTCTTCCGGAGTCACCACTTGAATATCATCAATATCTTCATCTTCATAATCTTATTATTGGAGTCATAAAACCTTTCTCTTCCTTATTACACCATTATCTCCACTTCCTGGAAATTTCTTTCACACAAAACTTCACACAATTCTCATTAGCAACTTTAGTATAAGTGAAGTGATAAAACCTTTTGAGTCCAACTTCAACTGAAAACCGTCAAAACATAAGCTACTGTAGAAACTCCTTCCGAAAACCCAAAAAGAATTCAAAAAGGAAATCGAATAAAGAAGCAAATGCAAGAGTGGCAAAATCTGTCAAAATAGACCAGCAGGTAAATATTAATTTTTTCGAAACTCTTCTGTTGCTCAAATCAAAACGTACAAAACTAACTAAAGTTAAATAAGAACCTGGGGCAGAAGCACAAAAAATTACAGCTCAATCCGACATACAGAGATCTCTCACGATTGTTTACGGTGAAGCACAAAAATCTGTTTCGGAACAGCAACTTCCCCAAATATTACTTCTCTCTCATTAGAGGTTGATCCTGACACAAAAACCAAACAAAACGGATAAGGAGCAGTTATTACCGAAGTAATAACTTCCAAGACTCAAAGAAACAAAACCAAACTAAAAGAAAAAACAAATTGGGTTGTCTCCCATAAAGCTCTTTCTTTATAGCTATTAAGATGGGCATGATAATTTTGAAGAAGCTCTCATAGGGATATGAATTGAAGTGAAAGAGAGCATTAAGAAGCAAAAACACAGACACATTTAAGTCTAACCCACTTCCTATGCAAGGGGATTTTGTAAACAAACAAGTTGTTGAAACCTAAGGCAACTTGCATAAGAAGGCAAAAGAAGTACGACATAAAAACTTTCAGCATAAAACGAGGAAACTTGATATTATTGAGATGCATAAGAACACTTTTACCTCTCTCATAGTAACTTTCAGTATGATGCATAAACTTAACAATATAGCTATCACAAGAACCATCATAGCACTGATCACTTATTCTAACAGAAAACACAGGAATACTAGCTCTCATAACACTACTACGTGAAACAATATTAGAGGTATCCTTACAAAGGATAGTGTGTCCCTATTTTTCATAATTAGCAACAAAGTCTTTCACATTTGCTACAGTAGGTTCATCAACCATTTGTTTATCAGGTTCAACAGCTTTATTCATACTTTCATCTACCATACTAGCCATCATAGAATGTTCCTTTACCTTAACTGGAAAAGGCATTTTCTCAATATAAGGTTTAGGTAAAACATGATTAGCAGTATATACTTCAGTATTTATTGCGGGAACACCCTTAGCAATATCTTTATAAGGTTGATGATACTTATTCCACTTCTTTTTAGGCACTTCAATGTAGGAAGCAAAAGCCTTAAAATAAGAAGCAATAGCTTGAGAGTCTAGACCATAAGCATTTTTAATATTTTGAAAGTCATCAGTTCCCATAAACAATTCAATGCATTCATAATCATAATTTATACCTGACTTTCTACCTTTTTCATTCTCCCAAGCTTCAGCATTGTCTTGAATACGATCTAGAAGATCCCATTTAACTTCTTCTTCCATGTGAGTGAATGATCCAGCACAAGATGCATCCAATAAATCTTTGTCATGTAGAGGGAGTCTTGCATAAAAGTTGTTGATAATAATATTGTTGGGGAGCTCATGAATGGGACACTTGAGCATTAGTAACTTTAGTCTCCCCCAAGCTTGAGCTGTACTCTCTCCATCAAGAGGCCAAAAGTTGTATATTTGATTCCGATCTTTATGAATCTCACTAGGAGGATAAAACTTTGAATAAAAGAGAGGCACTATTTCCTCCCATTCCAGAGCTTGACCATTATTCAGCAGCTTATACCATTCCTCAGCTCTTCCTTTTAGTGACAATGACAATAACTTCTTCTTAACTTGATATGTAGTAATACCTGCACACTTGAACAACCCGCATAATTCGTGTATAAAGAGTAAATGATCACCGACATGGACAGTTCCATCCCCAACATAGTAGTTATCCATATCACGATCAATAATTCTTGTAGGTATTTTGAAAACATCTTTGTCATCAGGCGGTGGCTTATCTACTACCTTACCAGTGGTAGTAGCATTACCAAATAAGAAACTCAGCAAATTATCCATAACAAAAATAAAGTAACTCGCAGAAATAAACAATACTCACAGTAGAAGTTTCCTTTACCAGTTCCACTCTCCAATAGCGCTTCACTCCCCAGCAACGGCGCCAGAAAATAGTCTTGATGACCCACAAGTATAGGGGGTGTATCGCAGTATTCTCGATAAGTAAGAGTGTCGAACCCAACGAGGAGCAGAATGTGCTGGCTAGTGGTATGGATCAGGAATTCTCTGCAAATACTTAGCAAACTGATTTTTAGGGGTTTTCGATAAAGCAAGTAAACAAAGTACGAGTAAACAGAAGACAGTAGGAAGAAATGCAGCAAGTGGCCCAATCCTTTATGCAGCAAAGGACAAGACAGTTTGTATTACTTAAGATGACCAAACGTTCTCGAGGACACATGGGAAGACTGTAAAGTGCTTTCGCTTCATATAATCGATTAATATTCTTTAGCTTGCTAAGTGTTGTGTGGGTGAACCTGTGCTAATGTACCGCCCCATCCAAGACTAATACATACTTGTGATTATACCCCTTGCAAACATCCGTAAGTACAAGAAATTAATTAAGGTAGAAACCTAACCACAGCTTCAAACTCTAAGACCCTTACGTCCCTTGTGCAATGGTTTCCTAATGGAGGTTCAGGTTTCTGTCACTCTGGCAACCCCTATGATTAGTAGCCAAATACACAATGCATTCCCCTAGGCCCTTATAGGTGAAGTGTCATGTAGTCGATGTTCACATGACACCACTAGAAGAAGTACACAACTTAAATAACAATCTATTGAATCTTTCTCAACGCAACTCCACTACTAACAACACGACTTCTCCCATGTCCTCAAGAACAAAACGAACTACTCACAAGACATCATATGGATCATGATCAGAGATGGAATAATGATGTATAACAATCTGAACATAAACAATAATTCAATGGTTCACTCAATAGCATCAACTACAAAGAGTAATCAACACCGGGCAAGTTTCCCCTATGAACTATGCAAGATTCAACGCAATTGTTACATCAATATGGAGATGGTGATGAGGGTGTTGATGGTGATGATGGTGGAACTTAACCCGGCTCTAGGTGTGTGCATATTCGAAGTGTACTAAAATCCGGGCCAAGTGGAACTTAACCCCGCTCTAGGTGTGTGCATATTCGAAGTGTACTAAAATCCGGGCCAAGTGGAACTTAACCCGGCTCTAGGTGTGTGCATATTCGAATTGTACTAAAATCCGGGCCAAGTGGAACTTAACCCGGCTCTAGGTGTGTGCATATTCGAAGAGTACTAAAATCTGGGCCAAGTGGAACTTAACCCGGCTCTAGGTGTGTGCATATTCGAAGTGTACTAAAATCCGGGCCAAGTGGAACTGAACCCGGCTCTAGGTGTGTGCATATTCTAAGTGTACTAAAATCCGGGCCAAGTGGAACTTAACCCGGCTCTAGGTGTGTGCATATTCGAAGTTCTCATGGAGCTACGTTAGTTTTCTAAAGAGCATCTGGCCGAGTAACGAGTTACTCCCCCGGAGGCTCAGGGACTAATGGTTAATATCTGCAACTTGTAAAGGGGAAGCGACGTACCACCATCATTCGCCCAGCGAGGTTAATTGCCTTTACGGCTGTGTTCATCTGAGCGGAAAACTCGGCAGGGCCGAACTTCTCTGGAAGATCAGTGTCTTGAACCACCTCTGCCTTATTCCAATTCATGACGAATTCAATTAAGCTCGGAGTGTACCATTCACCGCTGGGCATATGGAGCGCCACCAAGCCCTTCGCATGCGCTTCTTTCCTTTCGATCAAGGCAAGGGCTGGGCTGGTGTGCAGAACCATTTGCTGTGTGTCAGTTGGCTCGGCAGGCGCGTCCTTCGCTGCTGGTGCTTTCTTGGGAAGCATTGACACGAGGGTACGCTGCCCGGCTTCGACGGATGGTGTCTTGGTAGTGTCCGGAGCCTTATTTTCCTTGGCTTGCTGGGAAGAGGAAGCCGGCGCAGCGGTTGTTCCCTTAGGAGCGGCCGGAGTGGTTCCTCGCCGAGGTTGAGAAAACTCGGATGAGGCAGAGGAGCTAGGCGCTGATGCTCTTGGGGCTAGACTTGGTGCTGCTGCTGATGTTTTAGTAGCCGGAGTTGGTGCTGATGCCGGAGTTGGTGTTGGTACGGGTCTGGTTGTTGGTACTAGTGCTGGAGCCGAAGTTGCTTTAGTGGATGCTGGTTGCGGCGATGCCGAAGTGGTGGATGCCGTCACCTCGGCCGGGCCGGTCTCCCCCGCTCCAAGGTTACCCCCCTCTTGCCGAGGTAGAGCAGAACCCGGAGCGGCCGCAGAACCCTCTGGAATAGGGCTCAGTGGAGGGGACTCGTCGTCATGACGGGGAGAAGGGCTAGGTCGGAGAGGTGAAGAGATGCTCGATCCACTTTGAGGGACCTCCACCGGAGCCCTGGAAAAGAGAACAATGTTAGAAGAGAAATCACAACGATGCAAGGGAGAGCAAGTTACAGAAGGCAAAACAACTTACGCATCCGAGGTTTGGGCCTCCTTGGGTTTCCGAGCCCTTCGTGCTGGGGCCTTGCCTGCTGGCTTGGAGGCAGTCTTGTCCCAGGACTTCTTTTGCCCTTTAGCAGGCTGAGAAGGTCCAGAGGATGAACTTGAAGCAGCCCCGCGCTTCTTCTTCGGAGCCACCGGAACAGGTTTGCCCGTAGCGAGGGGAGGATCCTCATGGATATGACCACCGGGGTGAGCTGATGGCGGAAAAGCAAAACAAAGGGGGACAGCCTCAACAGGTTCAATCACCTCGACATCCGAGTCATCTTCATCATCGGGCCAATCTCTAATGGAAGAGGATTTACCCGTGGGTCGTTTCGTGGAGTCGGTCATTGGGAGGAACATCTCTTGGTCCGGCTCCTCCTCATCCGTGTTCTCCCGGTCCGGCGCCCACTTAAGGGTCGGATCGGTGCCATCTTCGATGGTCTGCTGAAGAAATTGCTGAGGAAAGGAATGAACGAAAGAGTCAAAAATGCAACAATAACTGACATATAACTGGTCCGGAGTAAGTTCGCAACATGAAGCTTACCACGGGAGGAAGCCTATCGCGACAGTAATGCTCCATTCCCCAAGTCCACTCGGAGGAGAAGTCCTTGTGGGTGGTGAAAAGAGCCTTAACCCGGGGATACATCTCCGTGTTGCTCAGCTCGAAGGAGGAGGTCCGGTTGGGGTCGCGGCCGAAGCTCATGTGGCACACCGTGTGGGTGCGCTTCTGGAGGGGGAAATCCGGTTGCGCACGAAAGTGATCATGGCATCCTCGTTGCGCAGCCCGAGCTTCTTCAGCTCCGCGAACATCTTGTTGACTTGATTGGCCAGGGCAGTGGGCTTCTTGGGGATCTCATCCCACAAATCCGGGTTAGGTGGACCCGGAGTATAGGGAGCAACCGGATCAAGTCTTCAGTGCCCGTATTCCGGACATAGAAGAAGGTCCGGGCCCATCCTTTGAAGGACTCTAACCTGGTGACCCAGGGGAAAACAGAAAACCTACGGGGTGAAATGGAAGCCGCTCCGAATTGAGTGAGCTGTTTGTCCTCCGGATCAGCGTGGATGTTGGGGATGACATTGCGACGAAGGCCGAAGAACCGGATCCATAGCTCCTTCGTGGGCCACAGTCCGGCGTATCCTTCGATCGTAGAAGCAAAGGCAGAGAGAGAAGTGATGGCGTTGGCTGGAAGATGGTGCGGCTGGAGCTAGTATGTACTGAGCCAGTCCCGGAAAAAATCGCTCGCCGGCAACCCGAAGCCCCGCTGGAAGTGGGACAAAAAGACGACGAACTCACCCGGATTGGGTGAGGGGGCCAGTTCATTAGAAGGGAGACGAGCGGCGACGCCGGCGGGGATGCGCCTGGTTCGATAAAGCCAGTCAAGATCATATTGACAGACCCATGACCCGGCCCACGCACCACGGTCCGCTGCCACGGCGTCCTCCTCCATCTCCTGCTCGGCAACGATGAGTTCTTCTTTCGTCATCTGGTCCTCGAGGCCCTCGCTGGCGCTGGAGGCGGCGGGGGATAGTGGCCAGGATTGACAAGGAGCCGTGGCGAGAGATTTGCGTCACGGTGGCGGCGACGCAGAGTTGCGACGGAGAAGCGGGGCGGCGACACTGCTATTTGGTATCACTGGCGGTGGTGCGGTCACGAGGAAGATGAAGAAGAAGGGCAACGGGCAGAGGGGCACGGTAGGAGAAAGACCCTAAGGGAAGCACCCCCTGCTATTTAACCACTCCCACCAGCGGTGAGTGGGATCGTATCCTGCAAACCCGCCACACGCAGTGGCCATGTATCACCTGTTCGGACCAATCAGCGAGGAGCCACATGGAGGGCCACAGAGCGGAGAGAATCCTATGACGTGACACTGTGATGCGAGAAACGAGGAGGCAGGCATGACGTGACCCGCGCACAGTGATAACTGAGAATTACTGCGGCGGTTACAGTGCAGGCCCTTAAAATAAGACGACATAATGATTACCCTTCACGTGGGTTAGCGTACGAGAGAAGGAAATAAGACCGGATGAAACTGTGGTAACCCGGCCGGCAAGTGAAAACTTGGAATGTGCGAAGGGAACGTAAATCCATATAATCCGAGGTAAAGAGGTAACTCGGCAATAAAGACCGGAGCACAGAATTGAACCTGATGTGGCCTTAGCGGCCAAAGCCGCTAAGACCGCACCAGCTTCGGGGACTAATGTTGGGGGGATACCCCCGGGTAGGGTCACGCCGGGGTATAAACGCCGATTTAGCCGAGGTTCGGCAAGGCCAAAGAAGATGCTGGCCGGGTCACCTCAAGGCCGGCCGAATCACGGAGTGACCCGGACCAGGGGGTGTTCGCCTAACTAAGTCTCAACCGACTTAAGCAGTAAGTCGGAAGTATATGTTTACTTGTATGCAGGAACAAGGGTGCCCGGATCAGCTGTGATCCGGGTCATGTTTGGCTTCTAGGAGAAGGAAGGAATCTTGCTGGTCAAAAAGAGGGCCCGGTACGCACTGCATGAGCGAAGAAGACAAGAGCAGGACTACCGGGTCATGGCCGACAGGCGTGACGACGCCCATGTCGGCTGACGCGGGCGCCGCAGAGGCTCACATAGCAAAAGCAAGTGTGACGCGGGGAAAAAGCACCCCGGTCGGCTTACCACTTTGGGAGGAGGCATATTCTTAGGAATATGCCTCCACGTATGCCCTAGGCAGAAACCGAGCCTCCTCTATAAAAGGGGGGCTGGGGCTTCTGTAGAAGGGGTTGGTCTTTCTACTATTCTGTTTCGGCTAGGGTTTTAGGTGTGACTTGTGGGTGAGAGTAAGAGAGCTCCTTCTTCCTCCTCTCGCCAATACAGCTCTAGGAGCACTTGTAATCTTGGAAGGAAATCAATATAAACTTCTGTGTGAAGAATCACTCCACTATCCCTCCCTGGATTCCCCTAGCGTGTGTTAGTCCCCACCTTTAGCCTATCCATGGCATCTGCCGTGACACCACCACGACAATTCTTCCCACTTGGAGTCTTCTTTTCCTGCATGGTTATGGGTAAAGGTATGGAAGGTATTCTTGGTGTTCGGAGAAGGTGTCTGTGGTGCCAAGCAGTGACGCGGAGTCTTCCCTCCAGTTGACATCCGTGCAGTCCTTCTGATCCTGGCAGGGTTCGCCACCACTCCAATGCTTGCAATGGTACTGCCGGTATGCGGGTGTTGGACTTGCTCCTCTTCACCTTCACTCTTGATCTCCTTCTCCTTCCCAGGGTCTTGGAGGTCTTCCTCCATGGGCTCCTTCCCTTTATCCTTGGCAGACACCATTGTGCTTCTAAGCTTTCAAAGAGTATGTACTGACAGAAACAGATCGAAACAAAAACACGAAGAAAACAGGATATACGGACCTCGGGGGATCCGGGGGGTTATATATTACGAAGTTTCATATCAAAAGGAAGGTACTGGGAGAAAACGGGTCGGAGGCGGAGTCCGGGGTGGACTCACCACCTGGTGGCGCGGCCAGGGGAGGGCCCGCGCCATAGGGTGGTGGCTCCGTTTCCGTCTCTTTTTCGCTATGTAGCTTTCCTTATTGACTGAAAACTGCAAAAATATAGTTGGATTGTATTTTTGCGGAACTTTTCTTACCAGAACTGTTACCTATTTGAAAACAGACTCTGCAGGTCTCTGAATTTGGTATCTAGTATATTCTTCCGGAGTCACCACTTGAATATCATCAATATCTTCATCTTCATAATCTTATTATTGGAGTCATAAAACCTTTCTCTTCCTTATTACACCATTATCTCCACTTCCTGGAAATTTCTTTCACACAAAACTTCACACAATTCTCATTAGCAACTTTAGTATAAGTGAAGTGATAAAACCTTTTGAGTCCAACTTCAACTGAAAACCGTCAAAACATAAGCTACTGTAGAAACTCCTTCCGAAAACCCAAAAAGAATTCAAAAAGGAAATCGAATAAAGAAGCAAATGCAAGAGTGGCAAAATCTGTCAAAATAGACCAGCAGGTAAATATTAATTTTTTCGAAACTCTTCTGTTGCTCAAATCAAAACGTACAAAACTAACTAAAGTTAAATAAGAACCTGGGGCAGAAGCACAAAAAATTACAGCTCAATCCGACATACAGAGATCTCTCACGATTGTTTACGGTGAAGCACAAAAATCTGTTTCGGAACAGCAACTTCCCCAAATATTACTTCTCTCTCATTAGAGGTTGATCCTGACACAAAAACCAAACAAAACGGATAAGGAGCAGTTATTACCGAAGTAATAACTTCCAAGACTCAAAGAAACAAAACCAAACTAAAAGAAAAAACAAATTGGGTTGTCTCCCATAAAGCTCTTTCTTTATAGCTATTAAGATGGGCATGATAATTTTGAAGAAGCTCTCATAGGGATATGAATTGAAGTGAAAGAGAGCATTAAGAAGCAAAAACACAGACACATTTAAGTCTAACCCACTTCCTATGCAAGGGGATTTTGTAAACAAACAAGTTGTTGAAACCTAAGGCAACTTGCATAAGAAGGCAAAAGAAGTACGACATAAAAACTTTCAGCATAAAACGAGGAAACTTGATATTATTGAGATGCATAAGAACACTTTTACCTCTCTCATAGTAACTTTCAGTATGATGCATAAACTTAACAATATAGCTATCACAAGAACCATCATAGCACTGATCACTTATTCTAACAGAAAACACAGGAATACTAGCTCTCATAACACTACTACGTGAAACAATATTAGAGGTATCCTTACAAAGGATAGTGTGTCCCTATTTTTCATAATTAGCAACAAAGTCTTTCACATTTGCTACAGTAGGTTCATCAACCATTTGTTTATCAGGTTCAACAGCTTTATTCATACTTTCATCTACCATACTAGCCATCATAGAATGTTCCTTTACCTTAACTGGAAAAGGCATTTTCTCAATATAAGGTTTAGGTAAAACATGATTAGCAGTATATACTTCAGTATTTATTGCGGGAACACCCTTAGCAATATCTTTATAAGGTTGATGATACTTATTCCACTTCTTTTTAGGCACTTCAATGTAGGAAGCAAAAGCCTTAAAATAAGAAGCAATAGCTTGAGAGTCTAGACCATAAGCATTTTTAATATTTGAAAGTCATCAGTTCCCATAAACAATTCAATGCATTCATAATCATAATTTATACCTGACTTTCTACCTTTTTCATTCTCCCAAGCTTCAGCATTGTCTTGAATACGATCTAGAAGATCCCATTTAACTTCTTCTTCCATGTGAGTGAATGATCCAGCACAAGAGGCATCCAATAAATCTTTGTCATGTAGAGGGAGTCTTGCATAAAAGTTGTTGATAATAATATTGTTGGGGAGCTCATGAATGGGACACTTGAGCATTAGTAACTTTAGTCTCCCCCAAGCTTGAGCTGTACTCTCTCCATCAAGAGGCCAAAAGTTGTATATTTGATTCCGATCTTTATGAATCTCACTAGGAGGATAAAACTTTGAATAAAAGAGAGGCACTATTTCCTCCCATTCCAGAGCTTGACCATTATTCAGCAGCTTATACCATTCCTCAGCTCTTCCTTTTAGTGACAATGACAATAACTTCTTCTTAACTTGATATGTAGTAATACCTGCACACTTGAACAACCCGCATAATTCGTGTATAAAGAGTAAATGATCACCGACATGGACAGTTCCATCCCCAACATAGTAGTTATCCATATCACGATCAATAATTCTTGTAGGTATTTTGAAAACATCTTTGTCATCAGGCGGTGGCTTATCTACTACCTTACCAGTGGTAGTAGCATTACCAAATAAGAAACTCAGCAAATTATCCATAACAAAAATAAAGTAACTCGCAGAAATAAACAATACTCACAGTAGAAGTTTCCTTTACCAGTTCCACTCTCCAATAGCGCTTCACTCCCCAGCAACGGCGCCAGAAAATAGTCTTGATGACCCACAAGTATAGGGGGTGTATCGCAGTATTCTCGATAAGTAAGAGTGTCGAACCCAACGAGGAGCAGAATGTGCTGGCTAGTGGTATGGATCAGGAATTCTCTGCAAATACTTAGCAAACTGATTTTTAGGGGTTTTCGATAAAGCAAGTAAACAAAGTACGAGTAAACAGAAGACAGTAGGAAGAAATGCAGCAAGTGGCCCAATCCTTTATGCAGCAAAGGACAAGACAGTTTGTATTACTTAAGATGACCAAACGTTCTCGAGGACACATGGGAAGACTGTAAAGTGCTTTCGCTTCATATAATCGATTAATATTCTTTAGCTTGCTAAGTGTTGTGTGGGTGAACCTGTGCTAATGTACCGCCCCATCCAAGACTAATACATACTTGTGATTATACCCCTTGCAAACATCCGTAAGTACAAGAAATTAATTAAGGTAGAAACCTAACCACAGCTTCAAACTCTAAGACCCTTACGTCCCTTGTGCAATGGTTTCCTAATGGAGGTTCAGGTTTCTGTCACTCTGGCAACCCCTATGATTAGTAGCCAAATACACAATGCATTCCCCTAGGCCCTTATAGGTGAAGTGTCATGTAGTCGATGTTCACATGAAACCACTAGAAGAAGTACACCACAACTTAAATAACAATCTATTGAATCTTTCTCAACGCAACTCCACTACTAACAACACGACTTCTCCCATGTCCTCAAGAACAAAACGAACTACTCACAAGACATCATATGGATCATGATCAGAGATGGAATAATGATGTATAACAATCTGAACATAAACAATAATTCAATGGTTCACTCAATAGCATCAACTACAAAGAGTAATCAACACCGGGCAAGTTTCCCCTATGAACTATGCAAGATTCAACGCAATTGTTACATCAATATGGAGATGGTGATGAGGGTGTTGATGGTGATGATGGTGGTGGTGGTGATGATGATGATGATCCCAATGAAGTCCATCTTGACGGTGGTGTTGATGGCGACGATCTGCCCTCTCTGGGAAGGAATTCCCCCGGCAGAAATCTGTCTGCCGGAGAGATCTTTCTCTCTCAGTGTTTTCTGCCCCGCAGAGATGGAGGAATCTTTTTGTGGTCGCTCCCCGAGTCTTAGGGTTTTGTGGGGATGATATACACCAGAGGGGAGAGGCTGGAGTGGGCCAGGGCGGCCACACCACCTCTAGGCGCGGCCTAGGCTTGCCGCGCCATGGGGTGGTGTGGGCCCCCTATGGCCCACCTCCACTACATCTTCTAGCATCCTGAGTATTCTGGAAAAATAGGATTTTCCATATATTTTCCCGGATTTTCTGATCTTCGTGAATTTTGCCTCCAAACAGCACCTTTTCCATCAGAATACGATATATATCATGCAAAAATAGATGAAATAACATAAGTATCACCTCTCAGTAAGAAATATATCAATGAATAATAGTGAATTAAGACATAGAATAGTGATGCAAAATGGACATATCAGTGCGCCCATTAACAACGAAACCGGTGGAGGACCGACGCTCACGGCGAATGAGAACACCGGCGAGCGCATGCAGATCCACCTCAATGACAACGAGTGGGCCCGCTATCGTGAAGCTCTATGGGGCAATCCTCTACCCCCCCCCCCCAACATGCTGCAGGACATGTTGATGGGCTACCATTGGCTGCTAAAGGAGGAATTCAAGCGCTAGCAGCAGGTCATCGTGCAACTTGAAGCGTGCAGAAAGGCGGCGGACAAGTCGAGACTTCGACGAGCTGGGCTCTCCTCCCATGGAGGATCCTCCTCCAAGGGCAACGAGTACATCGCCAACAAGAGGCGATCTCGATTGGCCCACCTCACCAAGCAAGAACGTGTAGAGGCCCCGAATTCCTCGACTTCGGCTCTATGACAGTCGACACGTGGGGCAATGTGCTCCCAAAAACACCACAGGCTGCGGTAACAACGGCCACCATGTACCTCCTCAACAACCAGCCTTCGGCTGGAGATCCGCGAGCTGCCATGCACGAATCTACGATCGTGGGCCAGGGGCTAATCGAGGCCGCCCTCGACAAAGAACCAACATCAGAGCCGAAGAAAAGTAAGGAACTAGAAAAGTACTACTCGTACTCCTCCAGTGACGACAGTCACGATCTGTCACGGCGACGTCGCTCACGGCGGCATGATCGCGACTCTGATGCGCGCGATGACCTAACGCAACGCAAAGTCGACAAGATGCGGGCAAGACGCGCTCGTTCGACTTACTTAGAAGAAGACGAGACTGAGCTCTGTGGCGCCAGATGCTTCAGCAGGGCCATCAGCCAAAAGCGAATGCCAAAGGGGTTCAAACTCCCATCGGAGAACCCAAAATTTTGATGGTCTACAGGACCCAAAAATCTGGTTGGAGGACCATATCTCCTCCGTCAGACTACATGGAGGGAGACGAAGCATGGCCATGCAATGCCTGCAGCTACAGCTGTAGGGCGCTGCTCGCGCATGGCTCAACAACCTCTCGCGCGGATCCATTCACAGCTAGGAAGAGCTGGTCTACAGCTTCGTGCGCAATTTCAAGGGTACTTACAATAGACCCGCATCAATCGAAGAACTGAGAAGCTGCCAGCAACGATCGAGCGAATCGCTATGCTCGTACATCTAGAGGTGGTCCATCATCAAGAAATTCCACAGAAAACATCTCAGAGAACCGCGCAATCAAGGCGTTCAACGACGGCGTTCTCCGTATAGAGCTCAGGGAGGAGCTAGGCCGCTCGAAAATCGCGAATCGGTGGGCTGACAGAGAAGACTCAGTGAAAAACCGCACCTACTCCGATGACGATGACGACCTCGGGCGCAGACGCGACCGCCAAGTCAAATGTCAGATGCACGTCTAAGATGACCGCGATGAGGTCAATATAGTCACAGCCGGCTACGCTGACAAATGCGACGACAACCGTAACAGCGGATACCATAGTGGTGGATACCGCGACAGCGGAAAAAACCATGCAGGTGTGGCAGCGCCGCACTCGCGAAGAGGCACCCGCAACATCTATCAAGGACAAACTGTCCGGGCCATGCAACGTGCACTTCTACATTGACAAGCACTATGGCAAGAAGAAATCCAGCCACCTTCTCAAGGAGTGCCGCGAGTTCCTCAAACTCCACGAGGGCCTAGCCCGGATGAATCGCGACGTGGTCAACAGGGGCTACGGAGCCACCCTAGGCGTTGTGGCACATGGAACTCCTCCACCACCGCCCGTACCATAACCACCCGTGGCCGCGCCGGTCCAGCATCACGGAGGCGAGCCATACCCACGAGCCGTGGGAACCATGGGGATGATCCAAAAAGGATGTCCCTCAAATCGAGTGCAGAAGGCCATCACTCGCCAAAGTTAACTTGGCGATAAACACTCCACCTTCTAGCACTGAGTACCTCAGTGGAACTGACTCCCGCATCACCTTCAACAGGCGTGACCACCTGTGCCAAGTTCCTCGTCCAGGCCACTATCCCCTCGTACTCGAGGCGCAGATCGCGGGCTTCAATATGAGTCGCTTCTTTATGGACGACGGCAGCAACATTAACCTCATGTTTGCGAGTACCTTGCGTGCGATGAGGATTCCCCTGATTTGCCTGGAAGTCTCAGACACGACTTTCCACGGCATCGTCCTAGGAAAGGGCATATATCCCCTGGGCAAAATCAACCTCAACGTCATCTTCGGCACACCACAAAACATCCGGCGAGAGCGTATCGACTTTGAAGTCATCGACTGGCCTTCACAATACCACTGCATCCTCGGACATGTCGCGTTCGCAAGGTTCATGGCAGTGCCGCACTATGCATACCTACAAATGAAAATGCCAGGTCCAAACAGTGTAATCACAATCAATGGCAACTTCGAGAGATCCGACAGCTACGATAGGGAATTCAATAGAATCTCCTAGTCCTTCAGCATGCAGGAGGAACTTGCGAGATTGAAGGAATCGACAGACAACAGTCTGCCTCCCCTGAGCAGGCCAAGTTCACCCGACATGTCCTTCGACTTGTCGGTGCACACGAAGAAAGTACAGGTCACCCAACGGACCCGACCAAGACGACCCTCATCGCCAACAACTTGAGTTCCGCATAGGAACTCGCACTCGTCAAATTCCTCCATGAGCACTAGGAGATCTTCGCTTGGTGTCCAGCTTACATTCCAGGAGCCCCCAGGGAATTCGCCGAGCACTCACTCAACATGAATCCAGACGCAAGGCCAGTCAAGCAGACAATCCGACGACTGTCTGAACCAAGAGCAAAGGCAGTCGGAATGGAGATCAACAGACTCCTTGGCGCAAAATTCATATGTGAGATCAAGGAAAGTACTTGGCTCGCTAACACAGTGCTTGTGCCTAAAAAGACACGGATATCCTACGGATGTGCGTGGACTTCACCTCCTTGAATAAGCACTGCCCAAATGATCACTTCCCGTTGCCGCGAATCGACCAAATAATTGACTCCATCGCGGGATGTGAGCGTCTTTGCTTCCTTGATGCCTACTCAGGCTATAATCAGATTCGAATGAAGGAGGAGGATCAGTAGAAAATGGCGTTTACGACGCCCTTTGCTATGTTCTGCTACAACACAATGCCCTTCGGGCTAAAAACGCAGGAGCCACCTATCAGCGGTGCATACAGGCTTGCCTCAAGAACCAACTTTGTCGCAACATTCAAGTCTATGTTGATGACATCGTCATCAAAACCAAAGAGGAAGCCTCACTAATCGATGATCTACGCGAGACCTTTGCCAACCTCGACCGCTGTAGGATCAAGCTCAATACGGACAAATGCGCCTTCGGCGTGCCATCTGGGCAATTACTCGGGTATCTCATCTCCGCGAGAGGGATCAAAGCAAACCCAAAGAAAATAAAGGCCATACTGGCCATGGAGAAGCCAAAGAATGTAAGAGGCGTCCAGCAGCTGGTTGGGAGAATCGCGGCACTTAGTCGATTTATCAGTCGCATGGGCGAAAAGGCATTGCCCTTCTACCAACTTCTCCGCAAAACTAAAAAATTCGAGTGGACAGACGAGGCACAAGAAGCATTCGAGGACCTCAAGCGTTTACTATCCACCTCACTGGTACTGGTGACTCCACACAAAAAAGAGCCGATATTGCTCTAAATCTCCGCCACCAACCAGGTGGTCAGCATGGTGCTTGTGGTGGAATGAGCCGAAGAAAACAAGGTCCACGAGGTCCAGCGCCTAGTCTACTACCTCAGCGAGGTGCTCACGCCAACAAAACAGCAGTACCCACACCACCAGAAGCTGGCGGACGGCGTCTTCATGATAGCCAGGTGACTGCACCACTACTTCTAGGAGCACTCAATCGTGGTGGTCAACGATGCCCCGCTCGGGCATATACTCAATAACCCTGATGCCATTGGACGAGTCGCGCTTTGGGGAATCGAACTATCTCCATGAGACATCACATACAAAAAGCGCGACGCGGTCAAGTCGCAAGTCCTCCCTGATTTCCTCGTGCACTGGATGGAGAACTAGCTCCCCGACAAGCCAGATATGTCCTACCTCTGGACAATGCACTTTGACGGATCCAAACGAAAGGACGGAGCTGGTGCAGGTGTCATACTGACAACACCCTAGGGAGACAAGCTGAAATACATTCTGTGAATGCAGTTCACTGCCTCCAACAATGAAGCTGAGTACGAGGCTCTAATCCATGGGATGTGGATGGCGAAAGCCTGCAGCGCCAAGAGGCTCATCATCTACGGCGACTCCAAACTGGTGGTCAACCAAACGATGCACGACTGCGACGCACTGAGTGACAACATGATCGCCTATCGCGACCTCTACAACACACTTGAAGGGGACTTCGACAGCTATGAGCTGCGACATGTGCGCCGCGAAAGCAATGAAGAGGCAGATCTACTCGCCAATATTGGCTCCACCTGCACGCCCATACCACCTGGGGTATTTGTCGAGCGCATCTGCGAACGCTCCATCAAGCCAAAGGCTCTAGAAAAGAAAAAGCACGTCAACAGACTCGGGGGCTACGCCACCCAACGAGCCAATAACACTCGATGACCTAGAGCTTGATATAGGACTCGAAGGACCAATGAGCGTCATGATGATCGAGCCATCTTGGACACAACCCTACATTACATACCTACTCAGCAAGAGGCTGTCAGATGACTTGACTGACGCACGGCAGATCGCGCATCGATCCAAGGCGTTCGCCCTCATCAACGACGAACTGTACAAGCGCAGCATCACAAGAATGCTCCAATAGTGCATCTCCAATGGGGACGGAAGGGCCATCCTCCTCTACATCCACGAAGGCACCTGCGGGCACCATGCTGGCAGTCGCACCCTCGTTGCCAAAGCTATGCGAGTTGGATTCTATTGGCCCACTGCCATGCACGATGCTAAGGACATCGTCCAGCGCTACAAAGCTTGCCATCGATTCACGGACAAACCTCACGCACCTGGCACGGAACTCCGGCAAATACCATTGGCTTGGCCCTTCTCACAATGGGGACTCGACATGGTCGGTAAGCTCCCGAAATCATCTCCAGGAAGTTACGTTTACCTCTTGGTCGCAGTCGACAAGTTCACCAAGTGGATCGAGGCCATGCTGGTGACAAATCAATCAGGAGCCAATGCTATCAAGTTCTTGGAATCCATTGTCTACCACTTTGGAGTACTACAGAGCATCATCACGGACAATGGGACGAACTTCACCTCTAAGGAGTTCCAGGAATTCTGCAAAAACCTAGGAATCAACATAAGCTACGCGTCGGTGGCTCACCCGCAGACCAACAGTCAAGTCGAAAAGGCCAACGGCCTCGGCCGCGGCGGAATCAAGAAGCGACTCCTCCGGCCACTTGAACAAGCCACCGGATGCTGGCCAGATGAGCTGCAATCTGTACTCTGGAGCTTACACACAACTCCAAACAGTGCCACGGGATACACCCCGTTCTTCATGGTGCACGGTGCTAAAGCAGTGCTACCCACAGAAGTATGCTACAAAGCCCTGCGGGTGGTCGCTTACAACGAGCAGGAGTCAACTCTTGCACTCGAAGACTCCGTCGACCTTCTTGACAAGGCACGGGAAATCGCAGCGGAGAGATCAACTATCTACCAGCAAAGCCTCCACAACTACCACAGCAGAAGGTTATGCCCCAGATACTTCATCGAAGGAGACCTGGTCCTGTGACTGAAGCTCGAGTCCCCTTGGGAAGGACCTTATGTGATTACAGAAGTAATCCCAGGTGGCGCCTATCGCCTTAAAGATCTCGAGACATGAGTCGCATACTCCAATCCCTGGAACATCGCGCAGCTGCGTCGCTTCTACCCCTAGTCATTTTTTACATTTACAAATAAGGCTATTCAGCCAGGCTCCTTAGCCACACATTGTACCTCGTACTATTCTGCTAATAAATAAAGCTAAGTGCCCCAAAACTCTGTGTTTTCCTCATTTTCCTGCAAATTTATCACTCGGGGGCTGCACCACCCTTTACACTTTCGTTCTACGAACAAATCGTAGTTTTCCTGAGTAGCTAACACAACATCAATCGAACCATTGATAAACTCCAACCCAGTTGCAACGCACCTCACAAGTTGGCAAGGTGCTGAGGTAACACAAGTCAGGCTAACGAAAAGGAACTACAGAGTACAAATACACTCGCAAAATATAAAAGCTAGCAAGCTCTTCACATATCAATGAGCATTAATTACACCCAACATACTCATATGAATTTTACAACACTTGTACAATTATGTGCAGGATACAAGTCACCCTACTGCTGCAATAGAAGAACATTCGTTTGTTCCTCGAAGAAATCGACAATTTCTTATGCTGGGCGATCAACCGCTTGGTAGTGCGGAACCATGACCCAGGTCATACCTTCTAGCGGAGGCGGCAGCCCAGCGACAACAGCTACAACATCTACATCCGGCCTATGCAGTCGCTCCAGCGACATCGCAGCCTTCACAATAGCTACTAGCTACTTTCGCACGCACTCGAGAACCGCACTCAAATCTTGGAACTTCGCTAGAAGAGCCAACAAGCTTGAAGGGACAGCGTCCAACGGGAACATCGTTTGATAAATATGCCTAAGGCACGACTGTGCCTTCTTAAAAAAATGAAGTACTCGAGAAGCACGATCCTACAGGGTCGCCAGCGCGATTGCGCGATCGTGATCCACCCAAAAGTACCCACTCGCCTATAGTTTCTCCTGGGTCAGGTCATTCATTGGAATGGCAATTCGGTCCTTCTCATCCTGCGTATGACGAGCACTGACAACTACACCAAGAAAAAGGGCAAAGTATGAAGACAAGGCGTCGCCATGACTGACTAAAAGAAAAGATGAGAGGGCAAAAATCTAACATTTGAATTGCTCATTCAGCTGTGCCACCTCCTCCAAGAGAAACTTCTCACGGGCAGTGGCCTTCTCCGCCTTCGACTTCCATACATCTGCGCTACCATGGAGGATGGGCAATTCACGCTCCAACTTCTTAATGCGATTGCGCAATCATGAAAGCAATGACAACTCCTCCACCTTTGAGCGCGGCTGCGCCAAGGTTTGATCGGTGGACGAAGGATCACGAGGATCACTCGAAGGACCACTCGACATACCCTATCAATCAAGAAAGAGCAAAATAAGGGACCAAGAATACATTGATAAAAGGCACGAATGCATTCAAGCACAGCAAAAGTCTCGACAGGGATACTCCCACAAAAGCACTGTTTCTACACGAAAATAAACTACAACTATTACAGATTAACTACTAAGGAATAGTCTGCTTCTTCGACTTTGACTTTGACTTCGAGGGCCTCATCGAATCCGTGGCGGTCTCTGACGCGATAGACTTTCTGGTGCCAGCCCCAGATGCCACAGCCTTCGCTGCCTTCTTCGCTCGCTGTAGCTCTTCAGAGTATTTGGCGACTATATTGATGAGCTGTCGCCCATACTTACTGTAGCATCCCATCTGTCTAACATCTGTAATGCTACATGGTCTAATAATAAAATGCTACTTCCTACATATAATTGTTGCATCATAATTATATCATGCTCATGTCATCATGCCACCTTGCATTTGAGCATCATATTAAAACCCTTTTCATTTGGTTTTTCTCTCATATTGCATTTGCCTATTACTTGTATTTGCCTCTTGATATATTGTATCTGACTTTTGATATAATGATTAAATGCCCAAGTTGAGTTACGGCACATCTTTTAAATTCTTTCTATCTACTAATATGGCAACTCCCTTGCTATCCCATCCTACTTCTACCATATATATGAGTGTGGTCATCTTATTGTTTTCTTGGTTTTTAATTCAAGCCACCCATATAAATAGGGCTCTCAAATTCTATTCATACACATGTATGCATATGGGTTGATACAAACCTAGATTTTATGCCATGTATCATGTCCTTCTCAATTCTTGTATTATTGCGAATCTTGTATTGCCACCCTTACCTCACATACATGCATATACATTTTTGTTTTCACAAAAATGCCACATGCATATACTCCTTTATTGCATGCAATAATAAGCCACTCTAGTCACATAAAATGACACACCCCTATGTGGCATTCTCTCTCGTTTTAAATGCCTCTTGAATTCTTGCTTAATTTTAACATGTGTTCTAAACCTAGTCTCTCATCTATGTGTAAAATCTCTCTTGTGCACACATGTTACACCCCTATCTCTCTCTCTCTCCCTCTCCCTCTTAAACCCTAGCTAACTAGGACAATACCTAGTCTAATCCCCTGGGTTCAACCTAGCCTAAACCTTAGTCTAACATCCTAACCTAGGGTCCCTGGCTGTCCAAACCGAGCCCTCCCTCTCTTTTTCCCTGTGCCGAACCGAAAGAAGCACGCCCCTCCCTACCGAGCACGACTTGGCGCAGCAGCTCCAGCCGCAGCCAGCCCGGTACCCCCTCACAAAAACCTGGTGCAGCCGCACCCTCTCCGCAACAGCTACGCACACATCTCCCCCTCTTGTTTCTCTTCCTTAGAAGCACGTGCACCACGCCGAGCCCGTGACCGTCCTTCCCTCTCGCTGGCCACAAAAGCAAGCCCCAGCCAGCAGCCATCCCTATCTGCTCCACCCTTTTCCTCCTCCAGGGAAAAACCCTCCGCTGCCGCTGCCGTGATCGAGCCCCGCTCCTCGCCGTCCCTCAGTTTCTCTCATCCAAAGAAAACCACCGCCGGTCGGAGCAGCTGCACGTCAGCATCGACTACTGCACGGTACAGGAGCGAGGAGGAGAAGCACTAGCACCATCGCCGAGGCCGTGCTGCCGCAGCCGCCACACCGACCACCCCCGTCTGCTTCCTCTTCACGACCTGCTCCGGCCTGCTCGGCTTGCCGATGAGCGCGAGGTGAGCATCCCCTTCCTCCAGCAACCTCCTCTGCCCTGATGCCGTCCCAGCCTTCCCTATCGCGCGTGCACGCCAGACCGCGCCAGTCGCCGCGTGCACGGCGCTCTCGCACGCCGCGGACAATAGCAATAGCAGCAGAGAACCCGCGCGCATCTCTGATCTTCCGCAGTTCTGGGTCGATGTGGTCCGTCTCCGTGTGAACTTGCTGAATGGAAGTTGAAGCCCGATCTATCCTCTTCAATTTCCCTTTTTACGATAGGACGAAATTCGCCGCTATTTGGTCGCAATCGTCGTCGCAACCCAGCCTGATCTCAGCCTTTTCCTGAATTTTTCCGTCAGTCGTAAAACCCTAGCGACACCCTCTGTTCGTCATGTTTTTACCGTTGTTATAGCCAACCCCCACCGAAACACCCAACACGGAACTTGTAGATCTGGGTTTTCTCTGACACTTTGGTTTTTGCGGCATCGCAAAATTCCCAAAGGTTTGCTCGCCACCGTCTTCCAAACATCAGACGAGCTAGCTCCCGTAATTGGATCGAATTCAGATTCGCTGGACTTTTTGCACAAAACCCCCCCGGCAAATTCTGTCCGTCACGGACAGACCCCTCGCGCCCCAGCCGCGCCCACGTGACCCACGCCCGCGGGTGTGGCCCCGCCTCCGGCCGGGCCCGTCTGTCATTGGCTGCGGGTAAGCTCCCCGTGGGTGAGAAAAGGCCGGACCAACCCGCTGCACCAGCTGGCGCTGACTCAGCGCCGTCCCCACGCGTTAGTGACTCGGGCTAGACCCACCTGAGTACAAAAAGATTCTGTGAGCCTTTTCCAAATAAAAATAATTCCAGAAAATGCAAATATGTTTTTAATATCCAGAAATTAATAACTTTTTATTAATAAATCCAAATAATACAAATAATATATCTTTTGGCTTAGAAAAATGTGAGGATTTCAAATCTGCCATCCAAATTAATGCTTGACTAATTTAAATTTTTGAAATTGTTTAAATTGCAACAAAAATGCCTTTTCTTCAATAATTAATAACTTTAATTCTATAACTCCAAATTCGACAAATAATATTTCTAAATCGATCAGCGCGACGAGCCCGTTCTAACTATGCGTTCCATGTTCTGAATTGCAGCATGCATCATATCAATATTAAAAATCAGAACTATTTATGGTAATAAAACTTGACCAAATAATTAATAAAATGAGTTAATCTTGTCCCCACACCTCACCCTTGCCAAGCTACTTTATTGCCATGTAAATTGTGCATCATTCATCATGGCATTCTTGTTTGCTTGTTGCATTTTATTCATATGCTTGTGCACTTTATTTATGTTGGCCCTTGTTTGTTTGGTTCTTCTTTCGAATAGACGCCGAGCAGGGGAATTATCAGGAATCCCAGGAGTACTACCCAGATCGACCTCTCGCTTCAACTGAGCTACCAGGAAAGCACTACCCCATGCTTGCATACATATAGTACCTATTGCCTCTATCTTATTCTTGCATAATGGAGTTTGCGAATGCATTAAACTGAATCCCATGTACTGCATAGCCTTTACTTTAAACCCCACCGAGCTTGTTCCTCCATCCCAGGAGCCTTTACTACAGGAGTTGTTTGAGCCATGCGAGTCGTAGAACAGCATGTGTAGGGTATGTGAGAGTCTGATGGATAATGAGGTACCTAAACAACTTAACCTGAGTAGTAATGGGATAACTAATGAAAGAGGCACCGGTGAGCAATATCTGTTATTTGGTTTTTCATGCTCACTTGTGTCCCGTAGGACCCCGAGTACTTGCTTCCTGTTCCTTGATTATTCGCACAATCCACATACGGGAGGCCTTATGAACCCACCTAAGCCAGAGCTTTGATTCGTTTCTATTTCTTGTCGCCACAAAGTAGTTTGGGGCTTTATTACTATCCTGTACTTATGCAATGCTTTACTGTTTTATTTAAGATTGTGCGTGGAGCACCTGTACTGTTTTGGATGCGGAGTGTTTTCGCGGTATCGACAAGCCCAGTCACATTTTCGGGTTCCCAGTCGTTTACAGCCATTGACGCAAACCTTGGGTCCGTCTCGGAGTCGGCCAACTTTGTTGCAGGTAGCTTAATGGGGTGGCCCCCTGAAATATTTTATGAATCCTATGATCGCTTTGTCGTGAATGCCTCGTTGGGTTTTGAGTTGGTTTTTCCGAGGTTGATCGAGTGTGTGTTGCTATTTGTGCACCCCTGCAGTGTAAATCTTTCTGAAAGCCGTGTCCGCGGTTATGGACGACTTGGAGCACAGTTTCTCGATCATAGACAAGTATAACTAAAGTACCGACTTTAATTTGATTAAATATCTGACTAGTAAATAGTGCAATATTCATGGAATGAGTAATAAAACTGACAACGGGGGTTGTTCGTCCGTTTTCTCGTTGGTAAGTGAGAAGGAGGATGGATCTGTTACTTTATACTGTTATAATTGTTGTTTCTAATTAATGGACATCCGTCTATCTTTGGTTAGGTGGAAGGTTAGCGAGTATCTATAGTCTTGTTAGTTATTATCTTTTGCTGCAATTGCTTCACCCCAGGTATATGTCCCCTTTAGAGGCATAAAGACTTGCTGAGTACCCCTAGGGTCTCACACGATAAATTGTTTAATTCAGATGAACAGGTGTATTCGCAAGATGGATACTGGGTGGAGGAGACAGATGATGTTGGCAACGATCACTCGGTGTAGAGATTCCGGGGATGGGGATCCGTGAGATCTGTGGGCGGGATGTGCTTATTTATGTGGCATCTTATGCCGATTTGCTTCTTATCCGTACTCGGATCTTGTTTCCCGCTTCCGCTTGATACTCTGATGTTTGATGTATGAGGAGCTATCCTACACTATTATCTCTACCTAGGGTATTTGGATCTTGCCGTATGGCGTTGCAATATTTCTATTTCTTTTAGATGGTATGGCTCTGAGAACTGTTGTAAGGTAGCTTGCATAGATACCCACTTGTTTATGTATTTGATCTCTTCGCCTGTTGCCTACGTCGCTCGCTCTTGTCCCGATGTTCTTGGAAGTGGTTAGGGCGGCCGACGGGCCTACAAGTGGGTGGCCCTGAGCCTCTGCTGTACTACTTTAACCACTTTTGGTTCATCCAGGCTTGAACTTAGAGCGTAGGGTCTGAGGTTGTTACAATTGGTATCAGAGCCATCCCGCCCTTCAGGGTCTCAGCCAAATAGTCGTTGTCAGTCTAGTAAATATTTTTGGTAGTTATGTATACTAGGAAAAAAACAAAACGTGAGAGTAGGACTGCTTCCACTTTTCTTCTTACCCACCCACCCACCCTTTTCTGGTAAGGAAGTGTAACGTTTTCAATCCTCTTCTAGAAATTCAAACTAGGATTCATGTGTTTGGGGTTCCGTAGTACCATAGGTTGTGTGAGTGTGTGTGTGCGTGTGTAATTCCTTGTCTACCTGTTGCATCCAACTTGTTGTCACTATATGCCTTTTGGTCATCAACTGTTCGTACATTCCATACCGACAGGCTTTTGTAAACCGACGAGATCTATCTGATTCGTTGTATACCGACACGATCTGTCTTACTCTTTGTTACCCGACGCTATCTTGTTAGGGGTGTTTGTTTTCCGTAGTTGCTAATCTTAGGTTCATCTTAAGAAGGAAGGGAGTTGGGATATGTGTTTTACTTATTCATGTGCGGAGTAATGATTTGAGTGCGGGATGGAGTCGCGACCATACCACTACTTTTGTCATTCGCTCTTGTATATTGAATTGGTAGAGTTACTAATCTTGATTCGTAAGTGGTTTTGCGCATATAGTGGTATTTTAATGCCGAAATTTGCGGAAATTTTTTCTTTGATAGCTTTGTGTACCACACTCCTTGTTCAGTCATGTGTGATATGCTTAATATCTTCTAGGTGCTTCGAACTTTGTTGAAATTTTAATATCATCTTAGTGATTTGTATCCTTTAATCTTGGTTAATTCCATTTTGGTACTATTTTGGATTATTATTATTCTCCATTATGGTACTGACTTGAGTTTTATATCAATCACAGGATGGCACCACCACGCCGTACCGAGGAGGACATACCACCTGAACTGGGGGCTCCGTTGGCAAGTATTACTATTGCCTTGGGAACAATGCAGCAGAACCAACAGCGTTTTGAAGAAAGTGTCAGGAGGAATGAGTTTGTTCCGCTACCTCCACCTCTCAAGCGAGGAGACATCAAGGGCTTCCTGAAGTTTAACCCGCACCACTTTGAGGTGTCTGATCAGCCACTGAATGCTGATGATTGGCTTCGTGAGATGTCAAGGTTGCTGATGACTGCTGATGTACCTGAGCAAGAATGGGTAAAATGTGCCACTCACCTTCTGAAGGGAGACGCAGCTCTGTGGTGGGAGAATTACCTGAAGGCAAACCACTCTGGTTTTCAGCCTACTTGGGAGCAGTTCACTAGGGCTTTCAAAGAGGAATATCTGTCAGAAATTGTCATGGAAAGGATGAAGGAAGTGTTTCTCAACCTCAAGTAGGGCAATGATAATGTCAATACCTATATCAGAAACTTCATGAATCTTTCTCGGTATGGTGGCGATGAGATCTCTGATGACAAGAAGAAGCAGAAGAGGTTCAGGCAAGGGCTCAAAGCATCTATAAAATATGCAATCACTCATGCAAGGCCGAGGTCTTTTCTGGAACTCCAACATACAGCTCTACAGGAAGAAGCCAGTAGGCAAGTGTTCGAGGAGTCCAAGAAACACAGTCGTGACGTCGCAAGCTCTTCAGCTATGACAGCTCCTTCTAAGCGCCGTGTGTGGGTTCCTAATACCGCATCGCCGCTCCCGGCTCCACCAAGACCTTCAAGCTACGCGGCAAGGCCACCAAACTCCTTCACCGCTGCTCCTAGGGGCTACAACCACAACTACCCTAGAGCGCCTGGCGGAGTCCCTGGCTATGCTGCTCCACGTCCACCTGGTGCTTGTTACACTTGTGGGAACACTGGGCATCAACACTGGAGTTGTCCCATGACCAACAAAGCTCTTCCTCCACCACCTCCAAGACCTGAAGCAAGTTCTTATATGGTTCGTGCACCTCCACCTTGGGCTCTCAACATTAACAACAAGCCCGGGTCCACTGTTGCTCGTGCCAACTGTGTCAACATCGCTCAAGCTGAACATGCACCTGGAGTTGTGATGGGTACGCTTTCCGTCAACTCAGTTCCTGCACGAGTTTTGTTCGATTCTGGTGCATCGCATTCTTTTGTTTCTCACAAGTTTGCAAATGAGAATGAGTTAGCAATGGATGCGCTTCCTAAGCGCTTGATGGTCCTTTCTCCTAGGGCAACAATGGCATCTTCCAAAATCAGCCATGGCAATCAAATTGAGATTGGTGGCTCTTTGTTCCTGGCTTCCTTAATCATTCTGGGAAATTCTGACATTGATGTTATCTTGGGCATGGATTGGTTGACAGCAAATGCAGCTGTGATTGATTGTGTTGAACTCTCGGTTTCTCTGAAAATTCCTGAAGGCCATATAGTCTATTCTTCAAGTTTGACTCCTGCAATTCAGCTTTTCTTATTGGCGGCTCTGAATGATGATGCTATGGATGCTATTCAGAGTGTTCCGGTGGTCCGTGAGTTTCCAGATGTTTTTCCTGAAGAGTTACCAGGTATGCCTCCTGACCGAGATGTCGAGTTTGTGATTGAGCTTGAACCTGGTATCGCTCCTATCTCCAAGCGGCCTTATAAAATGGGTCCTGCTGAGTTGGCTGAACTCAAACGTCAGCTTGATGAACAACAGAAGTTGGGTTTCATTCAGCACAGTACTTCTTCTTGGGGTAGCCCAACCATCTTTGTGAAGAAGCGAGACCGGACTGATAGACTTTGTGTTGACTATCGGGCTCTCAACGCTAAAACCATCAAGAATAAATATCCCCTTCCATGGATTAATGATCTCTTCGATCAGCTAGGTAGAGTTGTGGTATTCTCTAAGCTCGACTTGAGAAGTGGATATCATCAAATCAAGATTCGCAAGGAAGATGTTCCCAAAACAGCTTTCACCACCCGCTATGGCCTGTATGAGTACACGGTCATGTCCTTCGGTCTCACCATCGCACCTGGCACCTTCTCGAGGCTTATGAACTCGGTTTCATGGAGTATCTTGATAAGTTCGTCGTGGTCTATCTGGATGACATTCTAGTCTATTCTAAGTCAAAAGAAGAACATGAAGAACACCTTCGGTGTGTCCTAAACAAGTTTCGTGAGAACCGCCTGTATGCAAAGTTCTCCAAGTGTGAGTTCTGGCTGCCTGAAGTCACCTATCTGGGTCACGTCATCTCTGCTAAGGGCATTGCCATTAACCCAGAAACTGTTCGGACAATTGTTGAGTGGCTTCCACCCAAAAATGTCAAAGAAGTCCGAAGTTTCCTTGGTTTGGCTAGTTATTGTCGTCGCTTCGTTCATAACTTCTCGAATATTGCGAAGCCTCTTACCGATCTACTCAAGAAAGGCAAGAAATACCTTTGGTCTCCTGCATGTCAAGCAAGCTTTGAAACACTCAAAGAGAAGCTCACTTCCACTCCAGTCTTGATTCCTCCAGATACATCAAAGCCTTTCCAGATATTCTGTGATGCCTCCTTGCAAGGATTGGGTGTGGTCCTTATGCAAGAAAAACAAGTTGTTGCTTATGCCTCTCGACAGTTGAAGACGCATGAGATCAACTATCCTACACATGACCTCGAACTCGCAGAAGTTGTCTTTGCTTTGAAAGTATGGAGGCACTACTTGCTTGTCAACCGTTGTGAGATCTTTTCTGATCATAAGAGTCTGAAGTATATCTTTACACAACCTGATCTCAACCTTTTTCAGAGGAGGTGGATTGAAGCAATTAATGATTTTGATTTGACCATCAACTACACTCCTGGCAAAGCAAATGTCAGGGCCGATGCTCTTAGCAGAAAAGCTTATGTCAACAACCTCATGGTGGAAGAACAACAACCTCTCTTGTGCGTGGAATTCCGCCAGCTCAACCTTGAAATTGTGGATCAAGGGTATCTTCTGAATCTTCTGGCAACCCCTCTCTTGGAAGAAAAAGTTCGCTGCATTCAACTTGGTGATCCTTACACCAAAAAGATCATCTCCAACATTCAGCTGCCAAAGTATGAGTCCTTCCACGTCGACGACCATGGCGCTCTATTCTTTGAACACCGGATGTTTGTTCCTAACTACCCAGGTTTGAGAGAGCAAGTTCTCAAAGAAGCTCATGATTCTGTTCTTTCTATCCACGCTGGCAGCACTAAGATGTACATGGACTTGAAAGCACGGTACTGGTGGCATGGATTGAAACAATATTGTGCCAAGTATGTCTCCGAGTGTGATGTCTGCCGCAGAGTTAAAGCTGTCCATCAGAAACCTTCCGGTCTTCTACAGCCATTGAAGCCTCCGGAATGGAAATGGGAGAAAGTAGAGATGGACTTCATAACTGGTTTTCCAAGGTCGCAGAAGGGCAACAATACAATCTTTGTTGTCATCGACAGGCTTTCTAAAGTGGCTCACTTTTTTCCGGTCAAGGAAACAATTTCTGCAATTCAGTTGGCTGAGCTCTATATCAACAGAATTGTCTCTCTATATGGGGTTCCTCTTGAGATCAGCTCAGACCGTGGAAGCATCTTCACTTCCAAGTTCTGGGGAAGTTTCCAAAATGCTTTGGGAACAAATTTGAACTTCAGCACTGCCTATCACCCTCAGTCGCAAGGACAAGTTGAAAGGGTCAATCAGATTCTGGAAGATATGCTTCGTGCTTGCGTCATCTCTTTCGGCATGAAGTGGGAAGAATGCCTTCCTTATGATGAGTTCTCTTACAATAACAGCTTCCAGAAGAGTCTAAAGATGGCACCATTTGAGGTTCTCTATGGCCGCAAATGCAGAACTCCGATTGGTTGGTCGGGCGCAGGTGAAAGAACATTATTTGGCCCCGACATTGTAACCCAAGCGGAGGAGAAGGTTCACATCATTCTCGAAAACCTGAAGGTTGCTCAAAGTCGCCAGAAGAGCAACTATGACAGAAAGCACACGGACATGGAGTATGTCCCGGGTGATCTCGTTTACCTTCGTGTCACTCCCATGAGAGGCACGCACCGGTTTGGTATCAAAGGAAAGTTGGCTCCTAGATACATCGGTCCTTTCAAAGTTCGTGGAAGAAGAAGAGAAGTCGCTTATGCCCTTGAGCTCCCTGAAAAACTCAAGGTCCATGATGTTTTCCATATCTCTCAACTCAAGAAGTGCTTCAAGGATCTCGGCAGGACCGTGGACCATGAGCTCATCAATCTCCAAGAAGATCTGTCTTATCAAGAACACCCCACAAAAATCCTAGAAGTCGCAGAAAGGAAGACTCGCAACAAGTCTATAAAGTTCTACAAGGTGTAGTGGTCGCACCATTCCGTTGATGAAGCCACTTGGGAACACGAGGATGAGCTCCGTGCCAAGTATCCTACCCTCTTCGAGTCTTCTTCTTCTTCCTAGAATCTTGGGGCGAGATTCTGGTTTAGTGGGGGAGAGTTGTAGCATCCCATCTGTCTAACATCTATAATGCTACATGGTCTAATAATAAAATGCTACTTCCTACATATAATTGTTGCATCATAATTATATCATGCTCATGTCATCATGCCACCTTGCATTTGAGCATCATATTAAAACTCTTTTCATTTGGTTTTTATCTCATATTGCATTTGCCTATTATTTGTATTTGCCTCTTGATATATTGTATCTGACTTTTGATATAATGATTAAATGCCCAAGTTGAGTTGGGGCACATCTTTTAAATTCTTTCTATCTACTAATATGGCAACTCCCTTGCTATCCCATCCTACTTCTACCATATATATGAGTGTGGTCATCTTATTGTTGTCTTGGTTTTTAATTCAAGCCACCCATATAAATAGGGCTCTCAAATTCTATTCTTACACATGCATGCATATGGGTTGATCCAAACCTAGATTTTATGCCATGTATCATGTCCTTATCAATTCTTGTATTATTGCAAATCTTGTATTGCCACCCTTACCTCACATACATGCATATACATTTTTGTTTTCACAAAAATGCCACATGCATGTACTCCTTTATTGCATGCAATAATAAGACACGCTAGTCACATAAAATGACACACCCCTATGTGGCATTCTCTCTCGTTTTAAATGCCTTTTGAATTCTTGCTTAATTTTAACATGTGTTCTAAACCTAGTCTCTCATCTATGTGTAAAATCTCTCTTGTGCACACATGTTACACCCCTATATCTATCTCTCCCTCTTAAACCCTAGATAACTAGGACAATACCTAGTCTAATCCCCTTGGTTCAACCTAGCCTAAACCTTAGTCAACATCCTAACCTAGGGTCCCTGGCTGTCCAAACCGAGCCCTCCCTCGATTTTTCCCTATGCCGAACCGAAAGCAGCGCGCCCCTCCCTGCTGAGCGCGACTTGGCACAGCAGCTCCAGACGCAGCCAGCCCGGCGCCCCCTCACAAAAACCTGGTGCAACCGCACCCTCTCCGCAGCAGCTACGCGCACATCTCCCCCTCTTGTTTCTCTTCCTCGGAAGCACGTGCACCACGCCGAGCCCATGACCATCCTTCCCTCTCGCTGGCCACAAAAGCAAGCCCCAGCCAGCAGCCATCCCTATCCGCTCCACCCTTTTCCTCCTCCAGGGAAAAACCCTCCGCTGCCACTGCCGTGATCGAGCACCACTCCTCGCCGTCCCTCGGTTTCTCTCATCCAAAGAAAACCACCGCCGGTCGGAGCAGCTGCACGTCAGCATTGACTACTGCACGGTACAGGGAGCGAGGAGGAGAAGCACTAGCACCGTCGCCGAGGCCGTGCCGCCGCGCCGACCACCCCCGTCTGCTTCCTCTTCGTGACCCGCTACGGCCTGCTCGGCTTGCCGACGAGCGCGAGGTGAGCATCCCCCCTTCCTCTAGCAACCTCCTCTGCCCTGATGCCGTCCCAGCCTTCCCTGTCACGCGCGCATGCCACCCACGCCAGTCGCCGCGCGCATGGTGCTCTCGCACGCAACGGACCGCAGCAACAGCAGTAGAGAACCCACGCGCACTCTCTGATCTTCCGCAGTTCCCGGTCGATGTGGTCCGTCTCCGTGCAAACTTGCTGAACGGAATTTGAAGCCCGATCTATCCTCTTCAATTTCCCTTTTTACAACAGGACAAAATTCGCCACCGTTCGGTCGCAATCGTCGTTGCAACCCAGCCTAATCTCAGCCTTTTCCTGAAATTTTCCGTCAGTCGTAAAACCCTAGTGACACCCTCTGTTCGTCATAATTTTACCGTCATTACAGCCAACCCATGCCAAAACACCCAACACGGAACTTGTAGATCTTGGTTTTCTCCACAAGTTTGGTTTTTGCGGCATCGCAAAATTCCCAAAGGTTTGCTCGCCACCCTCTTCCGAAGATCACACGAGCTAGCTCCTGTAATTGGATCGAATTCAGATTCGCTGGACTTTTTGCACAAAACCCCTCGGCATATTCTGTCCGTCACGGACAGACCCCTCGCGCCCCAGCCGCGCCCACGGGTCGCGTGCGCGTGTGTCCCCGCCTCCAGGCGGGCCCGTCTGTCATTGTCTACGGGTAAGCTCCCCGTGGGTGAGAAAAGGCCGGACCAACCCGCTGCGCCAGCTGGCGCTGACTCGGTGCTGACCACGCGCGTCAGTGGCTCGGGCTAGACCCACCTAAGTACAAAAAGTTTCTGTGAGCCTTTTCCAAATATAAATAATTCCAAAAATGCAAATATGTATTTAATATCTAGAAATTAATAACTTTTTATTAATAAATCCAAATAATACAAATGATATATGTTTTTGACTTAGAAAAATGTGAGGATTTCAAATCTGCCATCCAAATTAATGCTTGACTAATTTAAATTTTTGAAATTGTTTAAATTGCAACAAAAATGTCTTTTCTTAAATAATTAATAACTTTAATTCTATAACTCCAAATTCGACAAATAATATGTCTAAATCAATCAGCGGGACGAGCCCGTTCTAACTATGCATTCCATGTTCTGAATTTAGGCATGCATCATATCAATATTAAAAATCAGAACTATTAATGGTAATAAAACTTGACCAAATAATTAATAAAATGAGTTAATCTTGTCCCCGCACCTCACCCTTGCCATGCTACTTTCTTGCCATGTAAGTTGTGCATCATTCATCATGGCATTCTTGTTTGCTTGTCGCATTTTATTCATATGCTTGTGCACTTTATTTATGTTGGCCCTTTTTTGTTTGGTTCTTCTTTCGAATAGACGCCGAGCAGGGGAATTATCAGGAATCCCAGGAGTACTACCCAGATCCACCTCTCGCTTCAACTGAGCTGCCAGGCAAGCACTACCACATGCTTGCATACATATAGTACCTATTGCCTCTATCTTATTGTTGCATCATGGAGTCGCGAATGCATTAAATTGAATCCCAAGTACTGCATAGCCTTTACTTTAAACCCCACCGAGCTTGTTCCTCCATCCCATGAGCCTTTACTACATGAGTTGTTTGAGCCATGCGAGTCGTAGAACAGCATGTGTATGGTATGTGAGAGTCTGATGGATAACGAGGTACCTAAACAACTTAACCTGAGTAGTAATGGGATAACTAATGAAAGAGGCACCGGTGAGCAATATCTGTTATTTGGTTTTTCATGCTCACTTGTGTCCCGTAGGACCCCGAGTACTTGATTCCTGTTCCTTGATTATTCGCACTATCCACATTCGGGAGGCCTTATGAACCCTCCTGAGCCAGAGCTTGATTCATTTCTATTTGTTGGGGCCACAAAGTAGTTTGGGGCTTTATTACTATCATGTACTTATGCCATGCTTTACTGTTTTATTTAAGATTGTGCGTGGAGCACCTGTACTGTTTTGGATGCGGAGTGTTTTCGCGGTATCGACAAGCCCAGTCACATTTCCGGGTTCCTAGTCATTTACAGCCATTGACGCAAACCTTGGGTCCGTCTCAGAGTCGGCCAACTTCGTTGCGGGTAGCTTAATGGGGTGGCCCCCTGAAATATTTTATGAATCCTGTGATCGCTTTGTCGTGAATGCCTCATTGGGTTTTGAGTTGGTTTTTCCGAGGAGTGTGTGTTCCTATTTGTGCACCCCTACAGGGTAAATCTTTCTGAAAGCCGTGTCCGCGGTTATGCACGACTTCGAGCATAGTTTCACGATCATAGACAAGTATAACTAAAGTACCGACTTTAATTTGACTAAATATCTGACTAGTAAATAGTGCAATATTCATGGAATGAGTAATAAAACTGACAACGAGGGTTGTTCGTCCGTTTTCTCATTGGTAAGCGAGAAGGAGGATGGATTTGTTACTTTATACTGTTATAACTGTTGTTTCTAATTAACGGACATCCGTCTATCTTTGGTTAGGCGGAAGGTTAGCGAGTATCTATAGTCTTGTTAGTTATTATCTTTTGCTGCAATTGCGTCACCCCAGGTATATGTCCCCTTTAGAGGCATAAAGACTTGCAGAGTACCCCTAGGGTCTCACACGATAAATTGTTTGATTCAGATGAACAGGTGTATTCGCAAGATGGATACTGGGTGGAGGAGACAGATGATGTTGGCAACGATCACTCGGTGTAGAGATTCTGGGGATGGGGATCCGTGAGATCTATGGGCGGGATGTGCTTATTTATGTGGCATCTTATGCCGATTTGCTTCTTATCCGTACTCGGATCTTATTTCCCGCTTCCGCTTGATACTCTGATGTTTGATGTATGAGGAGCTATCCTACACTATTATCTCTACCTAGGGTATTTGGATCTTGCCATATGGCGTTGCAATATTTCTATTTCTTTTAGATGGTATGGCTCTGAGAACTGTTGTAAGGTAGCTTTCATACATACCCACTTGTGTATGTATTTGATCTCTTCGCCTGTTGCCTACGCCGCTCGCTCTTGTCCCAATGTTCTTGGAAGTGGTTAGGGCAGCCGACGGGCCTACACGTGGGTGGCCCTGAGCCCCCGATGTACTACTTTAACCACTTTCGGTTCATCCAGGCTTGAACTTAGAGCATAGGGTCCGAGGTTGTTACACTTACCATAGCCAGTAGAAAAGGGATGAAACACTACCTGTTGGCCATCTACGCCGACGTGCATCGCCTTGGAGATCGCGGCGGGGTCCACCTCCACACCATGGGCTTGCACCATCGAGAGTGCCATGGTGGCGCCGACAGACCGCTAGGAGTTCCTGAAGTCCATGGGAATACCCCTAGTAAGGGATTCCACCAGGTCCTCAAGGCTGTCAATCAGCTCAGTCTTGGGGGTAGATCCTTGCGTATGCGACTAAGCACACCCTTGGCCTTCGTTAGCGTCCTCTGAAGGGAAACACTATGGTCTTCGACTGCGGTGACAACACCACCCAACGCATCTTCGTGATGAAGGGCCTGGGCGTCAAAGCTCAGGCCGCTGGCATCTACATACAGCAAAGTGTTAGCACAATAACACGAAGTCGAAGCAACAAACAATGAAAATTCAGCTGAAAGAATACCTGAGAGGGACTTAGCAATCGAGAAAAGTTGCTCCTCGACCAACTTCTCCCTCTCGGCATTGGACGCGTGCAAGTCCTCTTCGCACTTTCGCAAGTCTTCTTCGCGCTTTTGCGACTCTTCTAGGGCCACGATTGCTTCGTCGTGACTCTTTGTCGCCGCGACAAGCGCCTTTTCGAGGGAAGTAGCATGATGAAGAAGTTCGTTATGCTCAACTGCAAAGCACATGATGTATCATCAATCGAATCTAGAAACTTCACGAAGACAAAGACGAAGCAAAAAACTAACCTTCAACAATGTGATGGCGATTGTCTAGCCGCGCATGCTGTCGACCCATGTCAAGGACTTGCTCCCCAGACGAGCAGCTTCCTTCACGATGAGCTGCATCAGAAGAAAACAAAAGATTAGCAACATCACCAAGTATATATTCGACTGCCAAAACAGCAAAAGTATGCTTACATGATCCTCTAGAGACTTCGAAGATGACTGTTGCGCAGTCATCCGGGCAACCATCTGGTGTCCCCCAGCATGCGGGGAACTCAATGAGTTGTGCCCAGAGTGGGCCGCCAATGGAGGAGAGGAAGATTGTTCGGCCACTTCCTTGGCCTTGGAGTCTGCGACTCCGGATTCCTTCACAAATTGGACGTTTTCTGAAGATGACAATGTCGCTTGACTACAAAACACATCCAAAAACTTTAGAGAAAGCAGCTCCAAAAAGAATCTAATACAAATTCATGAATGCAGAACTCACCAGTCAAAGTTATCAAGGTCGAAGGATTGCTCCTTCGACTCCGACGACTCCTTCGGTAGTCGCATCTTCTTCCTGGCAGGAGGAGCCATGGCACGCATAGGAACGCCGCGGATTGGCTCCTCTGTAGCAGCAGAAGGACCTTCCGGCGTCGTCAGAGAAGTAGCGTCAGAATCCTCGCTACGAGAACGCTTGCGAGTGTCTTGGTCGCTGGACTCGGGGGCTCCCTCTTCTTCTTTGATTGGGACGGTCGACTCCGACTCGTCCTCTTCATCCACTTCGCAAGGAATAACCCCTTCAGGACGAGGGGAAAATTGGGAGACACCTTCTAGTCCTGCATTGAGAAGATACAATAATATATATCAAAGCATCATAAAAGGCAATCAAAAACGGAAACTACTTCACAGTACATTTCTACCTCAGGAGGAGGGTTAGAGGCGTCGAAAGGAGGGACGACTGGTTCGCATGGGAGAACCTCCTTGGTGGTGTATTTGGTCACCAGTCGCACCCTCTTATCAACCTCACCCGCAGAAATGCCATCGGCAGATACGCGAGTGGCATCGTTTGCACCGGCCCAGCGGAACATGGGGTGGACTCTGGCCTGCAGAGGCTGGACACGATGGCGCAACCATGTGCGAATGAGGGCAGCGCCTCCCTCTTCTTTGCCTATGTGACTCTCGAGGTTGTAGACACACTTATATAGCACATCCGTTTCCTCGGACTCACCAGGCATCACGATATTCTTCCAAGAATGCCTCCTCTTGCACGGCATCGCGGGGTCGAAGGGCACGAGTCCGTAGTGCTCTCCGTCGGCCTTCTGGTCACGGATGTAGAACCACTTGTCTCTCCACCCTTGGACGGACGTAGTGATCTTGATATCAAAGTGGGTGGCAGAGGATTCGACGTGGATTCCGCAGCCTCCTACATCGTAGACTACCGAACAGAACGCCGATTGGCGTTTTAGCTTAAAAAGCCTCTTGAAGAGGCCAAAGTGTGGCTCGATTCTAAGCCAGCACTCGCAAAGAGTAATGAAGAAGGAGATATGGAGAATAGAATTTGGGGACAGCTGATGCAGCTGGAGCCCATAGAAGCAAAGGAGACCCGTGAAGAAAGGATGCAGGGGGAGAGAAAGACCTCGGATGATGAATGCAAGGAACATCACCCAGAAACCATGAGGAGGGTAAGGGTTTACCTCCCCGCCGGGCACTCGCGATTCGTCTTCCACGGACGGAAGAACTCCATCTCGACAATGAAGATGCAGCTCGGCGGGCTTGATGATGGACACACGCCAAGCACCGTTGGTGACGCGGGTGCCCACTCCCTTATTCTTCCCAGCGCCGACGGCGTTGGTGCCCGCTGTGGTGGTACCACCCTTCTTGGTGGCAGCAATGCCAGCCGCAGACCCAGCGGCGGCACCTCCCTTCTTCTTGCCCATCATTCAGTGGCGGTGAGAACGGAGGAAGTAACTGGGGAAGACACGGAGCTGGTCTAGTGCCGCAAAGAGGAAGTGCGCAAGGAAGCAGAGAGCAGCAGCAATAGCGATGGAGGCACGAGCAAAGAAGACAGATGGGGAAATTACCGCAGCTGCGCTACTACATAACCTCCTCGCAGATACCATCCAACAGCCAGCAGAAACCCTACTACACGCGTGGCGCACATCGCCATCGACACGTGGAGAAGTTGAAACACGAACCGTCCCCCACTATTCCCATTACATGCGGAAATCGAGGAGATGCCGTTAAAATAGAAGATTACGCACGCCTAGTCAAATCAAAGTCAGCCCGTCAAAGCCGCTCACGCGGGCAACTGAGGTCATCACATCATCATCACTGACGTCATTGATTCAAGCAGCAGAAGATTTCAATTGCTTTAGTCCTTGCTCGAGTCTTCGACTCAACCAAGCACGCAGGGGCTACTCCCATAGGGAGCGCTGGTCGCGCACCCTATGATTATCTTTATGCAGGTATATGAACAATCAGGACATACCCACCAGTCGAATCCACGATTCAATTGTGAATTATGGGTTACTCCCATATGGAGCACCGGAAGCAAATTCGACTGAAACAAGCAACAAAAGACGATAGCAGTCGCAAAAGGTCTTTAGTCCCCGCTTGAGTCTTTGACTCAACCAGGCACTCGGGGGGCTGCTCCCATAGGGAGCGCTGGTCGTGCACCCTATGATTATTTGTACATCGTACTGTGTGTTGATAACATCCACACTCGAATGCTATGGAAACTCCACCTCATACTATCCCTACAAAGAGACTGCATCTCCTAGGCCACCCGAATCATCTCCGCGATGAAAAAATTCGGATGCCGCGCTTACATCGTGAAGATAAGACCTGAATAAGGCTTGGGAATGCATCTGGTGTGCACTACCAAAAACATATTCGTGCCTGCAGGTATGATGAACATTCCTTGACGGACGCGTCAAGTGCTCACACTTATACGCTGGAATTCGACTCCTATAAGATCTCTATAGCCTGAGTCGAATTACGCCCGCACTTTTCCGAATTTGAGTCCGGGGACTCGAGTTTGAGTAGATTGCGTAGTTTTTCCCTAAGGCATCTAACTGATACCGATACATCTGTTAAATCAGACACGTATATCAACAATCCCTATGACACAATACAGAACACTCAAAAATACTCAGTCATACACTCGAAAGACTTCATAAAGTCCCCAATCAAATCTGCGATTCCACTGGACACTCGGGGGCTACTGAAATGGGTATACCCTATAGGTACTCGAGTTTGGTATATACGGACCAGATACGGTAGAAGCCCAAGGCATTGCCAAGGCCTAGTGGAGAATTCGAGTGGCCCATGGACTCTTGATTGCTTGTGAGACAAGAAGAAGCTTAAGATAGAAAGTTCAAAGGGAAAAACCATAATTTTTAACCGACTCGACCTGCTACCCGAGACCTAGCCTATCTATATAAAGGTTAGGAGGGGCGGCGAGGAGGACAATCACCACCCTAGTTTCCATAACTCTCGCCAGATTGCATCTGCGCACCCCTATAATCTTCAATTCCTTCGTTAATTCGAAGAGCAGACAAGCAGGAGTAGGGACCTCTACGAGGCCTAAACCTGGGTAAAACTTGTGTCCCTGTGTGCTTGTTTGCTAGCCGATTGATGCCTCTAGTGCTCCCTCCTTCTCCAAAACCCAAGTCCATAACAATGGGCATTGACGAGTTAAACCCTCGTCAGGTAGCCAATTGGCATTACATTTGAAAAATGTACATTCCAGCAACTAGCTCGGGAGGAACCCAGGAGTCAAGGAGAGAGTCGTAAGTCAGCGGTGCAAGGGAGGAGCCTGCATGCCCTCCTCCACCTTGCACACGACGGTGTCATTCGCTCAGCACGACACCCCTCCTTAGGCATCGCTGAAGTTCGAGTCAAAGACAAGCAACGGGTAGTAGCTCTGGCGGCAGAGGGTGTCATCAAAGATTTTTACTTATAGGCGACCCCCACCGTGGTAGCAAAAATTCAGGACGTTGCCAACCTTTAGCTTGTAGTGTTCTGTGAAGTCCGGCCACCCGTCGCTCAGGAACATGCCGCCGGTGTTGTCTACCCACCTCTGGAAGTCCTAGATAGGCTGGTCACCGCTAGCCTCGCGCACCTAGAGCTCACACGAAGGGTGATCTCTAAGATCCTCGGCGAACAGGACTGGCAGGTGCAGCCACCACTTGAAGTTTACCGGGAGGAAGATGAGAAACTCAAAGCCAATAAGACCCGCTATTTCGTCGTCACTGTCCCTGCGATGGAGCAGCGGGGGAGGGGAATACCCATTAGGATCCCGCTATCCATAGTGGCCCTAGCGAGGCGGACTGCGTCCGTGTTTCAAAGAAGAAGAATAGCGATCAGGAGGGTCTCCTCGTCCATTGCCGCCTTTCCGGCGGCCGCGACGAGGCACGATCTTAGTTCGTGGTTGCGGTGGATCCGTGCCAGGCCAGAGGAGGCGCGGCGGCTTCGGTGCCTGTGCCTGCGCCATGGACCCTCCAACAAGGCTGAAGCCATCTCCCCCACTCGTGAAGGAGGATCATCGTCACCAGAGCTTCCCGACACCATCGTGTTCACTACAGAGCAGGGAGTTGGAAGGAAAGGATGCAGGGGAAGTGGAGAGTGAGCCACAGCCCCACGCCTTCCCTCCCTTTTATAGCCAAAGAGAAGGGGGAATGGTTGCTGCCAATCTCATCGATCATGGGAGGGCAATGATCATGCCCCACCAAAGTTATTTTGCAGGAATCAAAGCGGCGTAGTCAATGCGGGCTGCCACGGAAGCCAAGGTGTGGCTCGGCAATCCCGTAGCCACTTGAGTGTGCAGGCACACGCACGTCAGATCTGCGGGATGGGAAGGCGACTGTGCCCACGTGCTATTGGAGGGCAAAGCCCGATAACAACCTCTTCGTCAAACTACGGTCTACGTCACAAGTTGTCATCCCTCACCCAGGGGCTTCTGTCAGCGAAATGGGATCAGGGGTCCCTCACATTACGCCTCAGTGCATGGGCTAGGACCCACAGGTCAGCGACCCAGCTGATGTATGGCTTGGTCGGCAGGGGCGTCGTCAGGATACAAGCACTGTGTGATCCAAGAAGGTATGGTTCTGTCATAATAAGCCTATGGAGACTAAGTCTCAGCTATGTTGTAGGTGCCTGTGAGTGAGACGAACGCTACCAGACGTGCCTCGACCGTCCATCTGGTTGTGGGCAAGAAGGAAAGGACAACAACGAGCGCAAGGAGGTCCTGCCCCTCCTTCTGGGGTGGCCGGAAGGAGGGCAAGGGCACTGTTGGCGACATCGAGGAGAAGGAGCGACCTCTACCAAGCCCCGGAAGGACCATGGAAGCACCCTCTCCTGGTTTAGGCGCGGCCCAGGAACTGGAGTCAACTATTCCTAACAAGGTGTGTCAGGCCCAGACTTGGGAACCGGCGATGCGTCAGCATCGCTGGACATCATCATGGTGTCGTAGTCCATGATGACCCACAAGTATAGGGGGTGTATCGTAGTATTTTCCAGGGAAGTGAAACCACAAGGGGAGCCAAAGAATATTTATAAGCCTTAACAACTGAGTTGTCAATTCAGCTGCACCTAGAAACAATCTTGCTCACAGCAGTTTATCAGTAGCAATAGTTTTGTAGTAGGAATAGTAAAGTAACAGAAGTAGTAAAGCAAGGACAGTAGTAACAAAAGCAGTAAACCATGGGATTCGAGTGCGGTAGGCATAGGGATGGATGGACGGGCGTTGCATGGACAAGACAATTCACATAGCAATCAGAACATAGGGCAATTGCAGATAAATAAGATAAAGCATCCAAGTACTAGACAATCCTAGGCATGTGTTCCATATATAGTCATACATGCTCACAATGAGAACTTGCACAACATCTTTTGTCCTGCTAGCCCGTTTGCAGCGGGCCCTCTAGGGAACTACTGGCAATTAAGGTGCTCCTTTTAATAGAGCACCGGAGCAAAGCATTAACACTCCGTGAACACATGTGATCCTCACATCAAAGCCATTCCCTTCCGGTTATCCCGATTTCTGTCACTTCGGGGCCATAGATTCCGGACAACAACGTGTGTATACAACTTGTAGATAAGACCAAAAACAATACTATCATAATAAATCAATAACATGTTTAGATCTGAAATCATGGCACTCGGGCCCTAGTGATAAGAATTAATCACAACAAGTCGCAACAAAGTCATAAAGCACTAATAAAAGATATTAGGCACCATGCCCTAACAATCTGATGCCATTACATGAATGATCTCATCCAATCCCTACCATCCCCATAGCCTACAGTGGGGGATTACTCACTCATAGATGGGGGAAACATGGATGGTCGATGGAGATGATGGTGGAGATCGATGGAGATGGCTCCGGGGGCACTTCCCCGTCCCGGCAGGTTGCCGGAACAGAGACTTTCTGTCCCCCGAATCTCCCTTTCGGTGGTGGCGGCGCTGCAGAACTTCTTCTAGACAAACGTCGAACCCCCCGAAGTTTTTAGGTTAGAAGGCTTCTTATAGGCGAAGAGGGAGACCGAGGGGGTGCCTGGGGCCACCACACCATGCCCTGGCGCGGCCAGGCCCAGCCCGCGCCTGCGAGTGGTGTGGCCAGCCCCTGGCCCTCCTCCGTCTCGTATTCTGGGTCCTAGAGTCTTCTAAAAAAATAGGCACTTTGGCTTTTGTCCCGTCCAATTCCAAGAATATTCATTTTCTGACTTTCCTGGAACCAAAAACAGCAGAAAACAGGCAGCTGGCACTGTGGCTCTTGTTAATAGGTTAGTCCAAGAAATCATATGAAAAGTACTCCAAAGTGCGGACAAAACACAAGAAAGTGGATAAAACCAAGCATGGAGCATCAAAAATTACAGATACATTTGCAATGTATCAAAATCCCCAAGCTTAACTCCTGCTCGTCCTCGAGTAGGTAAGTGATAAAAAGAAAGAATAATTTTTTAGGTGACATGCACCATCAAAGACTTGACCAAGGTATTTGTAAACATTCAAAGCTGGGATCATAGTACTACAATCATAACATGAAAGAAAAAGTTCTAGCAATAAGACATAGAATCTATGATGCAACATGAAAAAGGCACAAACAAAAGATTCATGAATAACAATGCTTTGCAAGACGTTTGTTTCTTTCACATAAAGAAAACATAGCATAGTGGCATTCAGCTTATCCCTCAAAGAGTAGCAAACATAAATGCATAGGACACCTTCAAAGTTGACAAGAGTGACTAGATACAAATAGTTTAAAACAAGCAATATCAAGGTATGCATCAATCAACAAGTCTTGGGACAATGCACATAGAACTAAGAATGGCCACTATGCTCTCAAGAAAGTGCTCAAAGAATAAGTGGAGAGTCAACAAGTAAAAGAAAAGGTTTTGCATAGTTTGAATGGCTTCCAAATGCTGAAAGTATGGTACTCATTAGCTTTGAGCTCTCATTGCCCCTGTCATAAGCATCTTTAATATGGTTAAGGTGAAAGTGAGGTCCAATCTAAGTTATATGCTTGACAGACTATAAAATGAAAATCCCAAGTCCCTTGAGTACGAGGGCCGCTCCTCATGCTACTCAACTTTAGTTACCGGTAAGTTCTTGTCATCGTAAGTATGTGCGTATCATTGAGAACCGCCAACGGGGTTCCCCTTGCCCGATGATACGGAAGAATCCCCATATCAAAATGACAAGGCAAGCAGACAATGAGTATCTCAGCAATCTTCTTATTTACCATGGGAAAATGGTGCTTTTTTCTCTCTTTCCTCTTTTCATAAATCTCTTTTTACCTTTTCCTCAATAGCTATGTCTCTTTTTTTTAAAGAAGAATGCTTCATAGATATCATTATTGTTACGCTGCAGGTTTCCACCATGTCAGCATGGATTAGACCAGCGGCCCAGGCGTTTCTCTAACACACATACATAACTCCATGGACTTTAAAGCTCCCCTTTTATTTCACACCGACAACATCCGCAAACAAAAGAGCAAGGTATCAACTGGGTATATATTTACAAGTGTTGAAAGCGTTCCCCGTGACAGCACGGTTTTGCTAATCCCTAGCCTATAATTAGCAAGCATATAACTTTCATGGAGAGTTCACAATGGTTTAGGTTTATTAAGTGCAGGAAATAAAGTGTGCCATCAAGTTCGTGAGAGCTTTACTAACTAGCTTTCTCATAACAAGCAAACATTTTATTCGGAAGAAAACAAGGCATATTGAATATGCACGGAAGTAGCAAATGATGCTAATAGGTAGGTATGGTGGACACTTTGGCAATATTTGGTTTAGGGAGTTGGAAATGAGTAAAACATACTCAGTGAAGGTGAAGGCTAGCAATAGTAAGGGAGCGACAAACGAGAGAGCAATAATGGCCATAATAATGCAGAGCGACAAAACATCATTGATCAAAGCATAAAGTGATACTACAAGTTGAAAACTAAAGGATCATAAAGGCTTATGGTGACTTGGGATAGTCATAACATGGTGTGAGCATGTGCCAAGTCAACCCAAATAAAGCATCAAAGGAGAATACCACAATACTATGCTTTAATATGCTAAAACAATGGAAAATAGAACAGATTCAAAAAAATGGAAAATGAGTGTTTTATGCAATAAAATACACCTTGGCATACATCAAATTATGTATAGTTCAAATATACATGAGTGTGCCAAAAGCCCTTGGAATGCAACTACCACATGGAATGATGCACTAGTGTGACAGAAGTTGCATCACCGCATCCGTTAGAGTGTGTGTTCCCACATGCAATGACTCTAGGGACTCCATGTGTCAAACCATGGTCAGAAAGCCCAAAAAGCCCCTAAAATGCAACTGCCACATGGAATGGTGAACTAGTGTGACAGAAGTAGTATCACCATAACCATTGGAGTGTGTGTGGTCATGTGGACCAACGTGGTTTGGAAAATAACACATGTAATGACTATAGAGACTCCATGTGTTAAACCATGGTCAGACAGCCCAAAAACACATAGGAATGCAACTGGCACATGGAATGGTGCACTAGTGTGACCGAAGTTGCATCACCACATCCATTGGAGTGTGTGTGGTCATGTAGATCAAGGTGGTTTTGAAAACAACACATGCAATGACACTAGGGGATAAAGGTGGTTTTGAAAAGAACACGTGCAATGATTCTAGGGACTCCATGTGTCAAACCATGGTCAGAAAGCCCAAAAGTGCGTAGGAATGCAACTACCACATGTGGAGTGTGATAGAAATAGCATCACTACATCCATTGGAGTGTGTGTGGTCACGTGGATCAATGTGGTTTGGAAAAGAACACATGCAATGACTCTAGAGACTCCATGTGTAAAACCATGGTCAGATAGCCCCAAAACACATAGGAATACAACTGCCAAATGGAATAGTGCACTAGTGTGATAGAAGTTGCATCACCACATCCATTGGAGTGTGTGTGTGGTCATGTGGATCAAGTTGGTTTTGAAAAGAACACATGAAATGACACTAGGGGATAAAGGAGGTTTTGAAAAGAACACATGCAATGACTCTAGGGACTCCATGTGTCAAACCATGGTCAAAAGGCCCCAAAACACATAGGTATCCAACTGCCACATGGAATGATGCACCAGTGTAACAGAATTTGCATCACCACATCCATTGGAATGTGTGTGGTCATGTGGATCAAGTTGGTATGTAAGAGAACACATGCAATGACTCTAGAGACTCCGGGTGGTTTTGAAAAGAACACATGCAATGACTTTAGAGACTCCATGTGTCAAACCATGGTTAGAAATCCCAAAAACACATAGGAATGCAACTGCCACATGGAATGATGCACTAGTGTGATAGAAGTTTCATCGCCACATCCATTGGAGTGTGTGTTCTCATGTGGATCAAGGTGATTTTGAAAAGGAGTAATGCACACAAGCCAAACCTAGTTATGCTAGGAGTAGTGGATCAGGTAATATAAGCTCAAAAAGGAGTAATGCAACAGATAGGATACTCTATCTATCGATAAAAGACCACAGCAGAATCATATGCAACATGGCAAGAATGAAATGCTTTCAACACCATATGATTGTATAATGGTGGGGCTATGCTTGCCTTGTTTGTTGATACCCAGATATAGATCTTTGGGAGTCTTGTACTTGACTTGGTTAAAGTTGGTCAAGTATTGTTCGTCGATCTTCTATGGTGTTGATCTCGGTCTTCAATCTTGATCTCGATATCGTATTCTACCGAAACGAACCAAACACCCAAAAGAAAGGGGAAACAACAATCAACACATGGCATTGATGCAATGCTCAAGCAAGGATGATGATATGACAAGTTTAATAGCATTGAAATAAGACCCAAAAGCATGCTTGGCAATTTAAGAGGGATCCGAGAGGTCCAAACCCTAAAACAGGAGAGACCCCGGAATCACCTGTGGGGGTTCATTTATTTCTCCAATTAAACTTTTCTTGAAAGTTGTTGAATAATGCATGATATTGATGCTAAAGTGTATATCTTGTTTTTTTGAATATTTTGATATATTGTACATAATTTTCTGACTTATAAATATTAAGTTATTGAATTTATAAGATATAAACCATTTTACGGAATTATTAAACCATTTAAAGACCTTTTATTGTGTCAGCATGACGCGGGGCTAACGTCACAGACAAGGAAGGGCCATTTCTCACCTGGGCAGAAGCTACCTGATGTGGCTGACCTGCGGGCCAGGGGCCAAGTTAGCGTGCCACCTCGGCGAGGAGGGGCCGCCTCGGGCTGACTCTCGCTGACCCGCACGGTGGACGACAGCCGACGCCGGCGACCACATAGCGGTGGCGCCATGGTGCATGCGCGAATGCGCAACGACGCGGTTCTTATCCACGTCTCTAGGCAGCAACGCGTATCGTGACGGCGAGGCGGCAGCGGCGGCGACAGGCAGCTGCTTGCTGTCATCGCTGAAGACGACGAGGGGAGAGAGAGGCCGAAGCGGTATTGGGCCGGGGTGGGATGCTGCTGGGCCAGCTGGCTACGGGAAACTGCTGCGGGCGCATAACAGAGGGAATAGGAGAAGAAATGGGCTGGCCTGATAGCTAGGTTTTCCTTATTCTTTTTCGGTAAAACTGTTTTCCAAATCTATTTTCTCTTTTTCTCTTTGTATGTCAATTTCTTTTCTGATTTTTGGTTATTTCAATAGTACCAGAACGTTTATAAAGTGTATAAAATATTGCAGGGGTCCTTTTAGTCAATTTGGGCTCCAAACATTTTTGGTAGTTTTCGAAATTCAAAACCCTTTGAGAAGGTTTTCAAGAGAGGGATGAAATTAGGGTTTTAGGGTTTTACATTTTCTTGTTTGCATTTTTATTTTGTCTTAGTATAGATAGATGATGCTTATGAATGCACAAACAAACCCTAATTAGGATTAACTAAAACAGGGTTGTTACAGATCTACCCCCCTTACGAGAATCTCGATCCTAGATTCCAAAGGTAGAAAAAAGGAAGAGAAACATGGTCACTTCTAAGGATAAGAGGGCAACACACTAAACAACACACCGAGTATCTCATGGTCAACTCATGAAAAGAGCGTTCAGAAGCAACTTTGAGGTGACGAACATGAAACACGTCAAGGTAACGGAGGAAACAATAGGAGATGGGTTTCAAGTTGATAGATAACTAGTCTTCATAAGGATTGAGACCATGGAGTTCCAAAAAAGTGTAAACTTCTGAAAAGGAAGGCTTACAATAGAAAGAATGTGACCACAGATTTCGAGAGGTGAACCTCTACTAGACAGCTTAAGTAGAGCTTCCAAAGGTACAAAGATACGAATGACCAAGTTGTTTAACTATTGTTGATACGGAAGGATAATTCTTCGTTCAACAGAAGGCTAAGACAAGGTGTTTTGTGGAGAGGACTTGTAAGAGTCGCAAGGAATATGTAACAAGAGGAATTAATGATTACCAACATCATAGTCACTCTATGAACATGGTCGAGAAATGAAGGAAACTCTTCATTCATCCAGGTCTATCAAAATCTTTGCCAAGGATCATGATATCACTTTACATCACCAGGACGATTAAATAAGAAGATTCCTGATGACACGAGGAAAAAGAAACTTCATTCGCAGACTTTAATTACTTGGCATAACAGAATGCTTGCCAACATAAAAAGAGTCTGGAGGATCGACCGAGAGACATTTAGCAACTCTACTTTAAATGTTCTCCTTGATGTTAGAGGAAACATATATCAAGTAAAGGTCGGACTTCGGTACAAAGGAAACCATAAGAACAACTCCTATAATTAACTCATAGAAGATGCCTCATGAAGAGTGGTTGTTATTTGCTGATTCAATAGAATATGTCAATAGGTATTCTGACTAGTTGTTTCAACCATTACAACAATCTTGCCGGATGTTCAAAGAAACCTATGTCAATTCCTTGAGAAACACCAATCATCATATCTACTCTAGATTCAGATTTGGTTAGGTGAGTGATACGTTGCAAACATATCTATAATTTTTGATGTTCCATGCTTGGTTTTCATCTACTTTCTTATGTTTTGTCCACACTTTGGAGTATTTTTATGCACTTTCTGGGACTAACCTATTAACAAGAGCCATAGTACCAGTTGCCTGTTTTCTGCTGTTATTGGTTCTAGAAAGTCAGAAAATAAATACTTTTGGAATTGGACCGGACAAAATGTCATTATTTTCCCAGAAGATTCACGGAGCCAAAAGGAGAGACGAAGGGGGACCACAAGGTGGCCAAACCACCCCTAGGCGCGGGTCCCCCTGGCCGCGCCATGGCATGGTGTGGGCCCCCTGGCTGACCACCGACCTCGCCCCTTCGCCTATATATTCCTCCCGATACAGAAACCCTAAATCGTCAATCAGAAATCCACGAAAAGTTCCGTAGCACCGCCACCACCGAAGGGGAGATTCGGGGGACAGAAAGTCTCTATTCCGGCACCCTACCAGGACGGGGAAGTGCCCTTGGAGCCATCTCCATCGATCTCCACCACCATCTCCATCACCATTGCTGATTTCCATGATGAGGAGGGAGTAGTTCTCTCTCGAGGCTAAGGGTTCTACCGGTAGCTATGTGTTCATCTCTCTCTATGCAGGATCTTATTGAGATCATGAGCTTGTAATCTATAGATCTACCCTGCTACTCAAGTGCTTTAATAGATCTCTGCTCTCCCCATGTGTGTGAAGTTAACAGTGTGCACACCATGGTGGCAATTAGGCTAGAGATTACAAATACTTGTCATGAGTTATATTTGGAGTTGGATGTCTTTATGAAATTTTGGTGTTTGTTGGACCCATATAGTACTCAAGGTTATAGTGTGGACTTATCTAGATGGGGAAGATGAACTTTGAGGTGTGCTGTTATAGCCCTACCATTGATTAGAGTGTCCAACCGGAGAGTAGTTCAGCGTAGTATCATAAAGAAGAATATGTTTATATGAGAGTGTTCACTAGTGAAAGTATGATCCCTAGGCCTTGTTGCTAAGCATTGAAACACCGTTTGCAATTAGATCTGTTACATGTTTGGTTGCTTCCATCTTTATTTCAGTTTCCTTTAGTCTTTTCCCACATCAACCACACGCCATCAAGCTATTTTCTAGCACTGTTACCACTTATAATTATTCATACCACTTGTATTTCACTATCTCTTAGCCGAACTAGTGCACCTATACACCTGACAAGTGTATTGGGTGTGTTGGGGACACAAGAGACTTCTTGTATCTTGATTGTAGGGTTGCTTGCGAGGGGATACCTTTGGCCACTTCCTCCCTGAGTTCGATAAACCTTGGGTGATCCACTTAAGGGGAAAGTTGCTGCTGTTCTACAAACCATTGCACTTGGAGGCCCAACAACTGTCTACAAGAATAGAAGTGCGTAGAGATCAAGCTATTTTCTGGCGCCGTAGCCGGGGAGGTAAGGTAAAAGGTACTCACACCCTCCGGTGTGAGTGCTCGAAGTTATTTCCTTTAGATTCTGCAATTTTGTCTTTTTGTTTCTTGTTTTCACTAGTTAGGCTTAAGGGAAAAAACAACAAAATTAGAGAGCTTTATAGTATTTATCTTGAGTTAGGACATGAAGTGTTTGAAGAGAAATTAAAAAACCTATGGACCTTTATTTGCATTCGAATAGCAATGTTGTTAGTATGAATTCTTTGGAAACCATTATTGCTAATGCTATGGAAAAGTCTAATCTTGGGGAAGCTAGTTTTTATGAAAATGATCTTTTTAGTTCCCCAGCTTTGGAAGATAGCTATTCTATTGCTCATGATGATACCAAACCTCCAATATATGATGATTGCAATGATGATTATGATATTTTCAGTCCACCTATGTAACATCCCAAAACATTAATCCAAGGTTATTAAGATCCAAATCATCAAAATTAGGGTTAACAAAAACTTTTCCATTTAAAATTATTAAAGCATTCATATGTGTGTGCATTTAAATAGGAGTTGTTTTGAATTGCCATGATGAAGTGATCCATTGCTTGTAAAATGATTCTTAGGTGAAATAAACATCATCTAGATCATTCCCAAACAAATCCCAAAGAAAAACAAATCAAAATGAATAAAAGAAAGAAACTATCATTTGTGCCATTTTAATTAACATGCCTACTTTGGCTATTCCTAGGACTGAATTCTTAACAGAAATAAATATGGATCTTTGCACCCCTTGCTATTACAAGTAGTAGTGTACCAAGGCCCACCTTGTGATCTGCCAAAATCTTTCAAACACTAATTTTAAATGACATTTGAAAATTGAATCTAGTGTAGGTATCAAGATCACCCTATTTCAAAAACCACTCAAATGATCTCCAATTTCAAAACCCAAGCAACCACAGAAGCTCAAGCATGTGTATAGCAAACCCACCAAAATTCATCCAAAAATTCCATACTTGATTTCTTTCGGCCATTTTCACAAACACTTGGTGGACAGAATTCAAACAAAACACAAAACACTATTTGGAGCAGTGTTTGAACCAAATTGGTTCCCCATTTTGTAACCACAGCCAACCCATACACTCCCCTACCCCTCACTAGCCCAGCCACTCATTGTGCCACGACCAAATGGTCATGGCCATTAAGGCCGAGCCCCAATTTGGGCACCTCATCGGTGACAGCACGCCACAACCGCCACCAGCGCCATCCACCATGTCTAGGAGGTAGCCCGTGGTCCACCTCCACCGCCCAACCAGCCCCAGCCCGAGGACAGCGACTAGAATAGCCAGGAACCGCCGCGCCCGGAGACTGTCGGCCATGCCGACGCAGCCCGCAGAGCGTGCCCTATCCCCGTGCAGCCAGACCTCGCCTCGCTCCAGCCGCCTGTCTACACGATCCCCACCGGCCTAGCAAGCTAGCGGACACGCCCTTTCCCCCGACCGTGCCCTGTAGTCGCCGACCTCCGTGAAACTCGCCGTCAGAAGACACTTAGTGCACGCCGTGCCATTCACTTTCCCCGACCGCAAACCACTGCACACTCACCGCCGTGATACTCGCCAGGGTACCGCCCACCGTCCTAGCGCACCGCCCACACCTCTAGCTCGCTGTGCCATCGTCACCGGCGAGCACCGCCCATGCTTCTCTGCCATTTAGCCGCGCCAATAAAAGGAGCCCTCTGCAGCACCAAATAATCACACCATTCCACTCCCCTCTCCTCGCTGATCCTTCCCCACCTCTTGCCGGAGCCGCTCGAGCCTTGGTTCGCCGGAATTTAGCCGGAGGAGCCCGCTGCAGAGGAGGAGAAGGCGCTATCGATTTCATCCACCCCAGGAGCTGCCGCAACCACACCTGAGTCCACCGTCGACAACACGTTCGATCGCTCCCATCGCCGCAGTAGCTGGAGCCCTGGTATGTCCCCTGAGAACCCCCACCGAGCCGCTAGGGTTAGACCTCGCCGACGACCTGTCCATCGTCGACGACAAGCCACGGCCGTAGATCTCCCTTCTAATCTGACGGCCCACATCGCCCCGTACCGCTTCGCATGTAAAGAGCCGCAGACCAGTGGACCCACCCCGTCACCTGTTCTCTGTGCCACGGAACGCCACTGGGCCGGCCAGTTTTCCTTCCCGCGCGACCCATTTATTTCGAACTTAGATTTTTCTATTTAGGTTTGAACTTAGTTTTGTCCCCTAATTTGAAAATCATTTCAGAGAGATTTACATATCCAAATGGAGTGATTCAAATTGTGTTAGAAAGCTACTGAAAAGATCCATCCAAGCCTGTTAGATTTAATTAATTTAGAATTAGAGATCTCTCTTAGTAAAAATAACAAGACAGAAGCTTTTGCACATTCAAACATTTTTATAAAATCAACCAAATTAGCTTTTGAGTTGATTCCAACTCTCAAAAATCAGATTTCACCATACCTATCTGAATATGTAATAATATTAAGCTTTACATGCAGTGACTTTGGACTAGTACCAAAATAATGCTATATAGGAATTTCTAGTCACTTTAAATCATTAAATAATAAACTTAAACTTAAGTAAAAGTGATCCCACCTTTAAATCACATTCCCACATGTTTGAATATGTGGTGAGGACATGTGTCCACATGATCCCATATTTTAAGTGGTGAATATTAAATCTTAGTTATTTTTCAATGAGTAGAAATTACTTTTCTTAAATAAAAAGAATGAAGCTAGTTAATAAAACTTGTGATGCTTGTGATGATAATAGATCATCAAATGTGTGCCTTAGAGTGCTAATTAGACTAGTGAAGTATTGTTTGGTGATTGTGTACTCCGTATGTATTTATAGACGATAGTACCGACCAAGCTTTCGAGGAGGAGGAGTTCTATCAAGAGGAGGAAGAAAACTTCAACCACTGCACTGCACAAGGCAAGCCACCATTAACAATGCAAGCTAACACTTGCAAGTATAATGCTTAGCAAGCTAGAATTAAGCTAGATGATTGAGCAAAGATGCTTTAGGCATGCTTTGGTTATACCACTTTAACTATTACTTACCCCAAGTATTATTTTCCAAGCTTTACTTCCTTTACTTTACCCAAAGTCTTTTACTTGTTTTGAAGGTAGCATAAAGAGTATAAAATTTGACCTATATAGATAAATTTAGATGTCATTCTATGGCATGAGATTGATCCCATCTTTCCACCTTAGTGAACACTCTTAACTTAGTAGTTTAGAGTAGATAAAAACTTGAGTCACTTTAGATGGGAATACTTGGTGAAAATGAATTATGAAAACCTTGGAATGATGAGTCATTCTATTGAGATGTTTTGACATGTGTTGAGAAACACAAATGGTTTATGATGGTGAAAATGTTGAGGCATGAGCCTTAACCCCTTTTACAAAATTGATGGTTGGATTCGGATACGATACCGTTCCAAATTTACCATACAACCACAATACCTGAATTGGTAAGGCTTAGCCGGAAGTTTATATGCATTAGTATTAGTTCCCTCACGGGAGAGGTTTGAGTTGAAGCTACCTCTCAATGTTGTCCACCTATGCAGTGCCCAAGAGGATAGATGGTCATGGTTGCGAGGCCATGCTCATAGGAGAGGTGCTTATACTAGGGTGTGTAAAGGAATGTTATGTTTGATTATCTGCATACTAAGTATGATGATTCAGGTTTATCCCTAACAGATGTATCAAATCTTGTGGTGAAAGTGTACCACCTCTACAGAGTGTCAAACTATTGGAATAGCCGCGTCCGCGATTATGGACAGTTGGAGTGGCCATACTGTTTTGTTTTCAGATGTTTTCAAAATAACTTATGAAATGAATGATGAATCTTGACTTGACCACAACAGGGTTGTGTTTACGACACTAGCTTCCCAACCTAAGTGATTCTAGAACTTTATTTTATCTTTCTTTGCTTCTGAACTCATCTTAGGCTTCAAACTTAACTCTATAGTTAAACTTAGAGTTAGCACTTTACATTAGAACTATACTACTTGTTAGTGGTAGTTTGCGAGTACTTAAAGAGTACTCATGGCTTTTTTTCCCTGGCTATTCTCATGGCCAGAATATGAAGGAGACTACCAAGATGATGGCCAACAGGACGACTATGATAACTAGGACTATTTGCCTTCATCAGCATTGCCTGTGCCCCTGAAGATGGACCCCACCACTACGCTTATTATTTATTCCGCTGCTTGTTGTATTAAGACTGGATCATGAGATCCTTATTTGTGTAAGACCTTATTTATGGTTTGTAATGGATGATGTACTGTGATATCCAATCTGTTCTGTCTCACAAAAATGGTAATCCTGGGATTGCGATGAATGACATAACAGGCATTTGGGATTAAAAACTGGGTATTGACAAGTTGGTATCAGAACCATCCTGACCATAGGAGACCCTAGTTAGAATGGACGTCCGAACAAAAACTTAGTTTCAAAACCAAAGTGCGTATTTATGAAAAACTATTTCCTCTCTTATCCTGGGGAATTCATTCTTTCTCAAAAATTCATGTTCCTCAAATTCTTACATTACTACTTAAAATTTGACACACTTGATCACTTCACTAACTTCCTCATCCTTAATTCTTGTAGATGGAGACTCAGTTCAGCAAGTTCTACCAGTTGGGAAACGGAGGCCAGTTGATCTTCGAGAGGGACCTAGATTCACTGTCGGAGTTACAGGAGTGCCCACATCCAGAGTTTCTTGGAGCTCAACTTCCAGGACCCCCAGGAGGAGATTTACAATGGTAGTCACAGCTGATCTTAGAGGAAGCATAGAAGCACCAACGTCCGGGAGAATGTAGTTCTCCGTGAGAGAGAACAACTGGCTAGATGGATTAGCCAGGGCAATGCATGAAGCTCTCGCACGTCTATGTGCCCTTAGCGTCAACCAAATCCAAGGAACCCGTTTTGCTCACTACGCAAGACGTGACTTCATGGGAATGCCGATGGAGATGCCAAGTCACCCAGAGCTAAAGCGTCAAGTGGAGAACCTTGACTTCCTGCTGTATGATCGCCAGAAGGAATTGGACAATGCTAGGGAGTTCGCCAACCACAACCGTGCCATTGCCGCCCAGAAGGCCCAGACTTTCTCAATTCTTGTCAAGGCCCGTTAGTCTCTTCGCCTCCAACGCGAGAAGAAGGATCACACCATCGCTCGTCTTCGCCAGAAGGTGGCCGACCTTGAGAAGACCGTCAAGGAGCAAGAAGCTCAGCTTGCAGCAAAGGAGGAAGAGGGGGAGGGTGAAGACATCTAGGGAGACATGGATTCTTACCTCAGCAATGATGATGACTTTCTGGAGGAGGATGTTGTGGACTTCTACACTGACGATGAGGACTCCGACTTCATCGACGATGAGTAGATGCACTAGAGCACTGTCGTAGCATGAGATGTATCAGTCCCACTGTATCGTAGCTTGCATAATGGTTCTTCAAACCATCTGTTTTCCTTTATTGTTGTGGTGTGTGTTTGTACCGTGTGCTTGTTTGAGTGAATGAAATGGAGTTAGTTGCAAAACCTGAGTCAAACTCAAAGTTTTAGCTTTGAAACCAAAACCATGAACCTTAGAACTTTCCCTCTTACCCCTTTATCTACATCAATCTTCAGATGACTCGTGGAAACCAAGGAGGGAGCAGCTCGTCACAAGACCCAATGCTGCAGATTATGCAGATGTTAGTTGCAGACCGTGAAGCAAGCAGGGCAGAGCGCCATGCCAACTTAGCAACATTACAGCAGATAGCTCAGATGGCCCAAAACAACCAAGGGCATGGAAATCAGGATCACCATGGATCCAAACTCAAAAACTTTCAGAATACCAATCCCCCAATCTTTAACCAAGCTGAAAACCCACTAGATGCTGATGACTAGTTACAGACAATGGAAAACAACTTAGAAGTAGCAGGAGTTGATGACAACGAGAAAGTTATCTTCGCCACCCACTACCTGGCAGGATATGCAAGAGCATGGTGGACTAGTATCCGTAATATGAACCATGGTCAGGTGATGACATGGGAATCCTTCAAAACGAAGTTCATCCGCACCCACGTGCCGCAAGGTCTAGTCACCTGACTAAGGGATGAGTTTTGTGATTTGAAGCAAGGCAGAATGATTGTGGTGGAATACCGTTATAGATTCCTATCGCTTTTAAGGTACGCCCCTGATGAGATCAACATGGAGGTCAAGAAGAAGGAGAGATTCCTGAACGGACTGCATGACGAGATGCAGACTGTCCTCGTCAACATCCGCTTCGAGGATCTCGAAGAGCTAGTCGACTCTCCCATTCAGATGGAAGGGAAGATTAATCAGGAAAACGACAACCGCAAACATCGTATGATGCAGCAATCCGGATCCAGCAGTCACCAGAAGTACTGTCCCAACCCCTCACCAGGATATGCACCAAGGAACAATCGACCCCCAATGTCTCGCCCAAGCTACCTCAAACGTAGCAGAGGCAATGTGAAGTCTGGAGGAAACAACCACAACTCCGGCAACGCCAACAACCTCAACCATGCCCCTCCCAAGAGCAACAACAACAACACTGCACCCAGAACTGGCAGCAATGTTGTGCCTGTCGCAGCCAAAGACAAGTCCCAGATCACTTGTTTCGAGTGTGGAGTGAAGGGTCACTAATCCAATGAGTGTCCCAAGAAGACTGTCGCCACTGGCAATGTGAAAGCCCCAGCTCAACAGCAGCGTCGTGTTCAACCAGGGAGAAGGTTTGCCCTAGGGAACCCTCACAACCGCAACGGGCGTCTCTTCCACATGAACGCCAAAGAAGCCCAAGAAGCGCTAGATGTAGTGCTGGGTACGTTTTCTATCAACTCAGTTCTAGCAAGGGTATTGTTTGATTCGGGAGCATCACATTCATTTGTCACCGAAGAATTTGCATGCACTAGTAAGATTCACCCAACCAACTTGAAGCATGTCATGATAGTTCAAATCATCTGTTGCGACCTCGGATCGTTAAGGATCCTAAGTCCCTGTGAGTAACATGCTAGCCCCTGGATCAATATCTAGCACTTCATAGTCGTTGAATATCATGTAAAACACAAGTCATTATTACATGAATAATCCAGAGTATAATTATTACAACTTGCATAGCTCATAGCCAGCTCAAATAAAACAGCGGAAACTAAATAAAACTTGAGTCCATCAACGCCTCAGGCTAGTTGCGTGAAGACCCGCGATCCCTACGCACCTTTCAATCTTCGGATTCTGCACATAAGACGTGCAGCCAACAAGTTGGGTCAATACTTTGAATGTATTGGCAAATTACACCAAGGAAAGAGTAACACTATCTCTACATGCAAGGCTAAGAGTAGGCTCTGGGTTCATTTGCGTAAAGCCAATTTTATCAGTGTAATAAGAAAAGAGGAAGAAAGTTTTCCCTACTTTGTAAACTTTGATAAATAGTATAGGGTTGAATGGAACACGTGGATATTACTCACCAAGTGCCCAAATCAACCTAGCACTTGGATATTACGCACCAAGTTCCCAAAATCCCACCCAATGGCGATATTACTCACGCCTTGGGGTTTATAAAACGTTAAGTTTGGAAAAGAGAGAGAGGAAGATCTTTCAGAGGCTCCATCCTTTAGATGCTCAATGTTGTTCTGTTTCCGTGAACACGGCTGATCGATCAGATTGCAATACTCTCGAGAGGTTGTGCACTTTCCCCACAATCCACGATCAAGTCCTTTTTACAAACAAGACCATGGCGAAGCCTTCCCTTAGTATCCCCTCTACCCGCTAGATCCAACCGTGCCAAGAACCTCCAAATGTTGGTACCCCGGTGAGGTTTCCCACTAAGTACTAAGCCAAGACAGAGCTCATATGTATTGTGGTTGCACGGGAAGCTTCTGAATTCTGAAACATGGCAGACTTCTTTGATTCCTGGGCGGCCGTCCTCCACCAAAATCTCACTCATTGTCCTGACGACCATTCCGCCCAGAAGAAAACTTAGTTTTATTTTGAAGGGTTTTTGGAGAAGAAAAGTTCGCTCGAGAGAGCTCTCATACTTAGAAAATTTTGAGTCTTTCGAACCCTCCCAACGATACTTGATATAGATAAGTATATAGCATAGCATGCATAGCTTCGAAAAACAGGATAACCTATTGGGATAGAAAATCCTAAGCATGGAACTACTCATGGCATACTACAAAACCGCACTTGCAAAATAGTACTAAGAAAATCTACCAAAATCCTACACATGCATACTACAGAATTTTGAAGAGTAGAACATGCATAGTCAAAACTGGGACATAAATATGAACAAGTGGTGTAACTTGCCTTGATCCGAGCAGCAATCTACACAACAGTACTCCCCAGTGCACTCCGAGCAATCTAACAAAGCAAACAAGGATCCAATCACAATTTGCACAAAACAAGTCACGAAGTCAAATATGCATGCATGCAACATGGTAATATGCAAGGGCGGATTTGATTTCGACCAAGGGTTTTAACCAGGGGTGTTGTTGAGTTGGGGATGTCATTAGAATCGATTTCCCACAGATTTTAGGTATTTTGGATAAAACCCTAATTAACCAGTCTTGAAACTAGATCTACAACTCTAATCTATCTCGAGACAGATCTAAACACCCTAAGCATGGTATGACAATTTTCTACAGAAGGTCTCAATGAAACAAAGCCAACGCAGCAAGAATCAACTAAAACGGAGCTACGGGTAATTTCTAAAATTAAAATACTCTAATCTAAACTTTTAATTCTACTGCAAGATTGCTGTGTCAAAACAGTAATATTATTGTATATCTGTGTTCTACTCGAAAATATGAATCCAACGGTATATTATACGCAATTTTTGGACTAATATTCGAATTTCTATGAATTTTACGAGATTGGGGCTAAATCTGCCTATTTTAAAAGAAAAAGGAAAAGGCCCAAGACGCGCGACACGTGGCAGCTTGTGAGTGGTCCGCCGGGCGCGCGTGACACGATGCGGTGGCGACGCAGCGTCGACGTGGCACTGCCACGCGGCGCGAGGCGGTTGGCCGGGCCGGTTGACCGAGTGGGGGCCGTCAGATCTAGATCTGACGGTCGGAGATGAAGGGGGCGGCCGGCGACTTACCGAGGCGGCGGCGGCTGGTGGCGGCGGACGGTGGCGAGCGGCGGCGGGGCTCCGGCGATGACCGGTGGCAGCGGCGGTGCTCGGACGACGTGCAGCTCCTTCCCGCGGTCCCGTTCCCGACAGCAGCGTCGGCCCTTCTTCTCCGAGGCGTCGGCGGACGGCGGCCGGAGGTGGCGGGCGACGGCGGAACTCCGGCGAGAAATCCGGCGGCGCTCGGTGGTGGTGGCGGCCAAAAACGTTAGGGTTCTAGGAGAGCGTGACGAGGGCTATTTAAAGGCGGAAAGACTTGCGCGGAAGTCGCGGAGTTTGCTCCAGATTCGCCGGAGGCGGTTGTCTCTGAGGCGACGGCGGCGGCGTGGCCGAGCCGGACTCGGAGGCGGCGACTGGCGGGCGGGGCCCGCCTGTCAGCGGACGCTCGCGCAGCGCGGGCGCTGGGCGGAAGCGGCGGCTGGTGACCTGCTGGGCCGGCCTAGGCGACGGCTGCGCTGCGCGCCGCTCGCTCGCTGGCGCGCGCGGTAGATAGGCCCCCGGGCTGGCTCGGCCGGCCCGGTTAGGTAGGTTTCGTGTTTTTTTTTTCTTTTATTAATTTCAGTTTTGCTATTTGTTTAATAACTTTTGCAAACGGACTCCGAATTAGATGAAATTGGTCTCTAAAATTTTGTAAAAAGGAGAGGGTTAGAATAGAACTATAAAATAAACCTTTTTCCAAGATTTTGGTGGTTAAAAAGGTTAAAAAGCTTTTCACCCCTTTTGTCTATAATTGACTATGGGGTTTGAGAAAATACCTGATGCAAATTTTTGATATGTGATGCCATGATGCAATGATATGGTGCATGCTTCTAGTAACATCTGTAATTGCCAAAATTGGGATGTTACAAACCTACCCCCCTTAAGAAGAATCTCGTCCCCGAGATTCAGGTTGGTTAGCAAATAGGTGCGGGTGTTCTTTCTTCAGGTCTTCTTCACGCTCCCATGTGCCCTCTTCCTCGGAATGGTGATTCCATTGAACTTTGCAAAACCTGATAGTCTTGGTACGAGTAATTCTCTCGGCTGTTTCCAAGATCCTGGTGGGTTTTTCCTCATAGGTGAGATCGTTTTCCAATTGAACTTCTTCCAACGGAACTGTATCCTTTAGTGGGGTTTCAGCCATTTCCGGGTGACACTTCTTTAGTTGCGACACATGGAAAACATCGTGAACTGTTAACATTTCGGGTAATTCTAGCTGATAGGCAACTTCCCCTCTGCGACCCAAGATTTTGTAGGGCCCTATGAACCGGGGTGCTAACTTACCCTTGATTCCGAATCTCTTAACTCCTCGTAGTGGTGAAACTCGGAGGTACACGCGGTCTCCCACTTCATAAGTCACATCCCTGCGCTTGGAATCAGCATAACTCTTTTGTCTGGATTGGGCTATTTTTAACCTGTCTTGAATCTTCCTCACCTTCTCTTCGGCATCCTTGATCAGTTCAGGTCCAAACAAACTCCGTTCACCAACCCCACTCCATAGTAGCGGAGTCCTACACTTTCTGCCATATAGAACTTCAAAAGGGGCCATCTTGATGCTAGTTTGGTAGCTGTTATTGTATGAGAATTCTGCATCTGGCAAGTTATCATCCCAGCTAGACCCATAGTCTAGCGCACAGGCTCTTAACATGTCCTCCAAGATCTGATTAACTCTTTCCGTCTGTCCATCGGTTTGTGGGTGGAAGGCAGTACTAAACTCTAGTCGTGTCCCTAGAGACTCGTGTAGCTGTTGCCAAAACTTAGAGGTGAATTGGGTTCCTCTATCAAAGACAATCTCCTTGGGTACTCCATGAAGACTTACGATCCTCGACATGTATATCCTGGCAAGTTTAGCACTTGTATAGGTGGTCCTTACAGGAATAAAGTGGGCCACTTTTGTGAAGTGGTCGACCACTACACAGATGGAGTCATACCCAGAACGAGTCTGCGGTAGTCCTGTGATAAAATCCATTCCTACCTTGTCCCACTTCCAATCGGGCACAGGTAATGGCTGCATCAGTCCTACTGGTTTTTGATGTTCGGCCTTGACTCTGTTGCACACGTCACACAAGGAGATATATTCAGCAATTTCTCTTTTCATGTTGTTCCACCAGAACCTATCTTTCACATCCATGTACATCTTTGTATTACCGGGATGAATTGAGTAAGGAGAATAGTGATCTTCCTAAAGGATTAACTTCCTGATATCAGGGTCATCGGGAACGCACAGACATTTCTCATACCAAAGTGTTCCTTGTTCATCCGTGTGAAACCCTTTGGCTTTACCCTTGCTTATATTAGCTCTTATTTCTTCCAACTCTTTGTCCCCCTTCTAGGCATCTTTGATCTAGTCCAGAAGCGTTGGCACTATCTCCGTAGTTGCTAAGTATCCCTCCGGAACTATTTCCAACCTGAGGTCCTTGAATTGTTCACACAAATCGTTTGGAAGTTCTCCCACGGTAAGTCCATTTACATATACTTTTTGGCTTAAGGCGTCAGCCACGACGTTGGCCTTCCCAGGATGGTACTGCAGGTCCAAGTCATAGTCCTTGATGAGCTCAAGCCATCTCCTTTGCCTCATATTTAATTCCTTTTGAGTGAAGATATACTTGAGACTCTTGTGATCCGTGAACACATCACAATGTTTGCCCATTAGGTAATGTCTCCATACCTTGAGCACATGCACAACTGATGCTAGTTCCAAATCGTGCGTGGGGTAGTTATTCTCATGGTGCTTAAGTTGCCGAGAGGCGTAAGACACCACTTTTCCATCTTGCATCAGAACACTACCCAGTCCTTGCCGGGAAGCGTCGCAATATACTTGAAAATCCTTTTGGATATCAGGGAGACACAAAACTGGTGCTGTTACTAGGCGTTTCTTTAATTCCTGGAAACTTGCTTCACATGCTTCGGTCCATTGGAACTTCTTCTCTTTCTTCAGCAACTCTGTCATAGGCTTTGCTATCTTGGAAAAAAATTCAACGAATCTTCGGTAATATCCCGCAAGGCCCAGGAAACTCCTAATATCACCCACATTCTTAGGAGACTCCCATTCCGTCAGGAAGCTACCTTACTTGGGTCCACGGCAACACCTTTAGCCGACACAATATGACCAAGGAATCCCACTTCTTTCAACCAGAATTCACACTTGCTAAACTTGGCATACAACTTGTGTTCCCTTAACTTTTCCATAATCAGGCGTAGATGCCGCTCATGTTCCTTCTCGTTCTTGGAATATATGAGTATGTCATCAATGAATACCACAATAAAGTTATCCAAGTATTCCATGAATACCTTGTTCATCATGGTCATGAAGTATGATGGGGCATTGGTTAAGCCGAACGACATCACGGTGTACTCATACAATCCGTATCTTGTGGTGAAAATTGTCTTGGGTACATCCTGTTCCCGGATCTTTAGCTGGAAATATCTTGATCGGAGATCGATCTTGGAGAACACACTAGCTCCCTTTAATTGGTCAAACAGGTCGTTAATATTGGGTAGAGGGTACTTGTTCTTGATTGTCACTTCATTCAACGACCGGTAGTCCATGACTAGTCTCTTGGTTTTATCCTTTTTCTCCATGAATAAGACATGTTCTCCCCAAGATGATGCACTTGGTTGAATGAAGCCTTTGTCCAACTGCTCTCTGAGCTGTTTCTTAAGTTCCTTCAACTCATCTACATCCATCTTGTATGGTCTCTTTGCTATTGGTCCAGTACCTGGCATCAAGTCAATGAGAAACTCGATGTCACGGTCGGAAGGCATCCCTAGCAACTCTTCCAGACACACATCTAGATACTCCTTCACAATTGGCACATCCTAAAAGATAACCCCCTTAAGAGAGTTCACCATGCTTCCCTCGAGTGCGAAAGCTGACTTAAAGTGGATCCTTTTCTTTTCTGGAGTCGTGAGTGCGATAGTCCTTTTGGCACAATCTATGACTCCCTCATACTCGGTCATCCAATTCATCCCCAAAATTATGTCTAAGGCTTGTGATTTCAGAACGACTAGGCTGGTGGGAAAGGTGTGCGCCCCAATTCTTAGTTCTAACCCACGGCATCTAGAGTTTGCCACTATTTCTCCTCCAGGAGAACTTACCCTTAGGGGAGTACTAATAGTCTCCGTAGGTATCTTGCCTCTATCCACAAATACCCTTGATATGAATGAATGCGATGCACCAGTATCAAAAAGAACAACTGCAGGTGTGGAGTTAAGCTTGAACTTACCGATCACGGAGTCAGGTGCCTCACGAGCATCCTCCACGGAGACATGATTCACTGTGGCTTTGACGAACGGGTTTGGCTTCTTCCCATTTCCATTACCATTTCTATGGTTGTGTCCGTTGCCGTTTCCATTGCCATTCCCATTCTTCGCCTTTTCGAGACAAGTAGTCGCATAGTGCCCTGTCTTGTTACACTTGAAGCATGTCACTTCACTCAGATCCTTCCCATTGCCATTTCCATTGCGGTGCTTATGGCCATTGGTGTTATGTCCTCCATGATGATGACCATTGTGGTTGTGGCCATTGTGGTTGTGGGTGGTGGTGACAAAGTGCGTTGCTTCTGATATGGGGCAGAGTTGTGCTTGTGTGAGGTGGACTTTCTCTTCCGGTTCTCTATACTCCTTTGGTTTGCTTCGACTACGACTGCCCTGTCCAGAAGTTCCTGATAGTTATCAAACTTCAGAGCCACAAGCTGAATAGATATTTCATCATTAAGTGTCCTCAAGAACTCCTCTTGTCTCTTGGCATCAGTGGATACATCATCAGGTGCATAACGTGCCAGCTTGTTGAAAAGGTCCCCATACTCGGAGACAGAGCGGTGTAGTTGTTTCAAGTCGCGGAACTCACGTCCCTTAAGTGACATGACTCCCGCGGCTACGTGATGAGTACGAAAGGCTGCTTCAAACTGGTTCCAGGTGATAGCTTCAATATCGGGGTGGGTGACTTGGTAGTTATCCCACCATTCGGCAGCTGGTCCCTCAAGTTGGTGCGCGGCAAAGCGCACCCTGTTAGCTCCAACAACTTGGACGGTGTCTAACTTTTTGTTGATGGTGTGGAGCCAGTCGTCTGCCACAATTGGCTCAGAACTACTTGAAAAAGTTGGAGGGTTCAACCTCAAGAACCGAGTCCAGCGATCTTGTTGGGGCGGTGGAGGCGGTGGAGGTGGTGGGTTGTTGTTGTTGTTTTGCATGTTTTGAGTGAGGAGTTGGATCAGCTGATTCTGGGAGTTCAGAAGTTGTGCCATCTCTGGGAGCATGTTGTTATTGTTGTTTCCACGTCTCGCCATCTGGAGAGTTTGGGAGGCGAGTTAAGAAATAGATAGAAAGTCTAAGGAATAAACTCCTACCCTTATGTAAACAAGAGAAGAAAACACACGTGAAAAGCAAGGCACACATAGCACGAAAATCCACACACTCGACCAAGATTAACTAACCAATATAAGATTTTTGGTACTCATTACAATCGCGAATAACATTCGACTATAGAACTAAAGGTGGTCCAACTACTCTACTCATCATCCACTTCCTCATCCTCAATGATGACGCCTTCCTTTTCCAGCAGTGACTTGTATAGCTCCATGTCCCTCGTCGTGGCTTCAAGTTTCTCTTGAAGTTCCTTCATCTCTTGTGGCTCCGGTGTTGCAGCTTCGAGCCTTCCTTGAAGTTCCTTCACCTCTTGCAGTTCTTGGGTAGCAGCTTCCAGCTTCGCTCGGAGTTCCATCTTCTCCTTCTGTAGCTTCTTGATCAAACTTGACCCCATAGTCACGGGCGTGATCTTCTCCTCCAAGATCCTCTTGGCTGCTCGTAGGTCCTTCAACATGGTGGCAAGGTTCTTGAACTCCATCTCGTTCTTTGCGAGCACCAGACTTTGCTCCCTAATCTTCTTGTTCTTATCTTGCACCCTCTTCTCTTGATTTGCGAACCTCTTGTCTTGGGCGGTGAGCTCCCCTCCTAGGGACTTGATCTTCTCTTCCAGCTCTTCGATCTTCTCGTCCTTCTCCTTGACTAGGGCACAAAGCTCACCATTCCTCACGATCTCAAGGCAGCTCCCCTTCTGAAGATCATTGATGTGGAACTCCAAGTCTTGATATTGGATTCTTCGACGCTTGCATGTCTTCCTTTCCTCTGGGGTTAACTCGATTGGAACTCCCTTCTCATCATGTCTTCCAAAGAGTTTGATGTAGTGGCCTTCAACCTCTTCATGGTGGCGTCCGCAAAGGCGTCCAATGATTTCCTGCAAGCTGATGCTAAGTCCTTTCTCCTTGGAGTCGCTGGTGACGTTGAGTACAATGGCCTCTGTCTTGGGTTCTGTCTGACTGTGCCCTGGTTGGATGACTTCAATCGCCCAACATCCTTCCTTGTGCATCTTCCTCAACTCGCATCCCTTGATTGATGGCATGGGTAACTGCAGTGTCTTGATGATGTCCAGAAGGCATTCCCCGAAGCGCAGGCACTTGATGTCTTCGACGGTGTTGTAGTAGAAGTCCGTCATCTTTTAGGTTAGGAGATAGAAAATTAGACACAGGGTGATAAGGAAGAGAAATACTAGAAGAGTACAAATAACTTAGAAGAATATAGAAAGCAGAAACACACATGGTAAAGGTGGTTTCCAATCCTAGGGGTCACATCCTACAGGCAACTTTGTGCTCTGATACCATCTGTTGCGACCTCGGATCGTTAAGGATCCTAAGTCCCTGTGAGTAACATGCTAGCCCCTGGATCAATAGCTAGCACTTCACAGTCGATGAATATCATGTAAAACACAAGTCATTATTACATGAATAATCCAGAGTATAATTATTACAACTTGCATAGCTCATAGCTAGCTCAAATAAAACAACGGAAACTAAATAAAACTTGAGTCCATCAACGCCTCAGGCTAGTTGCGTGAAGACCCGCGATCCCTACGCACCTTTCAATCTTTGGATTCTGCACATAAGACGTGCAGCCAACAAGTTGGGTCAATACTTTGAATGTATTGGCAAATTACACCAAGGAAAGAGTAAGACTATCTCTACATGCAAGGCTAAGAGTAGGCTCTGGGGTTCATTTGCGTAAAGCCAATTTTATCAGTGTAATAAGAAAAGAGGAAGAAAGTTTTCCCTACTTTGTAAACTTTGATAAATAGTATAGGGTTTAATGGAACACGTGGATATTACTCACCAAGTGCCCAAATCAACCTAGCACTTGGATATTACGCACCAAGTTCCCAAAATCCCACCCAATGGCGATATTACTCATGCCTTGGGGTTTATAAAACGTTAAGTTTGGAAAAGAGAGAAAGGAAGATCTTTTAGAGGCTCCATCCTTCAGATGCTCAATGTTGTTCTGTTTCCGTGAACATGGCTGATCGATCAGATTGCAATACTCTCGAGAGGTTGTGCACTTTCCCCAAAATCCACGATCGAGTCCTTTTACAGACAAGACCATGGTGAAGCCTTCCCTTAGTAGCCCCTCTACCCGCTGGATCCAACCGTGGCAAGAACCTCCAAATGTTGGTACCCCGGTGAGGTTTCCCACTAAGTACTAAGCCAAGACAGAGCCCATATGTATTCTGGTTGCACGGGAAGCTTCTGAATTCTGCAACATGGCAGACTTCTTTGATTCCTGGGCGGCCGTCCTCCACCAAAATCTCACTCGTTGTCCCAACAACCATTCCGCCCAGAAGAAAACTTAGTTTTATTTTGAAGGGGTTTTGGAGAAGAAAAGTTCGCTCGAGAGAGCTCTCATACATAGAAAATTTTGAGTCTTTCGAACCCTCCCAACGATACTTGATATAGATAAGTATATAGCATATCATGCATAGCTTCGAAAAACAGGATAACCTATTGGGATAGAAAATCCTAAGTATGGAACTACTCATGGCATACTACAAAACCGCACTTGCAAAATACTACTAAGAAAATCTACCAAAATCCTACACATGCATACTATAGAATTTTGAAGAGTAGAACATGCATAGTCAAAACTGGGACATAAATATGAACAAGTGGTGTAACTTGCCTTGATCCGAGAAGCAATCTACACAACTGTACTCCTCAGCGCACTCCGAGCAATCTAACGAAGCAAACAAGGATCCAATCACAATTTGCACAAAACAAGTCACGAAGTCAAATATGCATGCATGCAACATGGTAATATGCAAGGGTGGATTTGATTTTGACCAAGGGTTTTAACCAGGGGTGTTGTTGAGTTGGGGATATCATTAGAATCGATTTCCCACAGATTTTAGGTATTTTGGATAAAACCCTAATTAACCAGTCTTGAAACTAGATCTACAACTCTAATCTATCTCGAGATAGATCTAAACACCCTAAGCATGGTATGACAATTTTCTACAGAAGGTCTCGACGATACAAAGCCAACGCAGCAAGAATCAACTAAAACGGAGCTACGGGTAATTTTCTAGAATTAAAATACTCTAATCTAAACTTTTAATTCTACTGCAAGATTTCTGTGGCAAAACAGTAATATTATTTTAGATCTGTGTTCTACTCGAAAATATAAATCCAATGGTATATTATACGCAATTTTTGGACTAATATTCGAATTTCTATGAATTTTACGAGATTGGGGCTAAACCTGCCTATTTTAAAAGAAAAAGGAAAAGGCCCAAGACGCGCGACACGTGGCGGCTTGTGAGTGGTCCGCCGGGCGCGCGTGACGCGACGCGGTGGCAACGCGGCGTCGACGTGGCGCTGCCACGCGGTGCGAGGCGGTTGGCCGGGCCGGTTGACCGAGTGGGGGCCGTCAGATCTAGATCTGACGGTCGGAGATGAAGGGGGCGGCCGGCGACTTACCGAGGCGGCGGCGGCTGGTGGCGGCGGACGGCGGCGAGTGGCGGCGGGGCTCCGGCGATGACCGGCAGCGGCGGCGGTGCTCGGACGACGTGCAGCTCCTCCCCGCGGTCCCGTTCCCGAGGGCAGCGTCGGCCCTTCTTCTCTGAGGCGTCGGCGGACGGCGCCCGGAGGCGGCGGGCGGCGGCGGAACTCCAGCGAGAAATCCGGCGGCGCTCGGTGGTGGTGGCGGCGAAAAAAGTTAGGGTTCTAGGAGAGCGTGCCGAGGGCTATTTAAAGGCGGAAAGACTTGGCGCCGAAGTCGCGGAGTTTGCTCCGGATTCACCGGAGGCGGTTGTCTCTGAGGCGGCGGCGGCGTGGCCGAGCCGGACTCGGAGGCGGCGACTGGCGGGCGGGGCCCGCCTGTCAGCGGACGTTGGCGCAGCGCGGGCGCTGGCGGGCTGCTGGGCGGAAGCGGCGGCTGGCGACCTGCTGGGCCGGCCTGGGCGACGGCTGCGCTGCGCGCCGCTCGCTCGCTGGCGCGCGTGGTAGATAGGCCCCCGGGCTGGCTCTGCCGGCCCGGTTAGGTAGGTTTCGTGTTTTTTTATTCTTTTGTTAATTTCTGTTTTGCTATTTCTTTAATAACTTTTGCAAACGGACTCCGAATTAGACGAAATTGGTCTCTAAAATTTTGTAAAAAGGAGAGGGTTAGAATAGAACTATAAAATAACCCGTTTGCAAAGATTTTGGTGGTTAAAAAGGTTAAAACGCTTTTTACCCCTTTTGTCTATAATTGACTATGGGGTTTGAGAAAATACCTGATGCAATTTTTTGATATGTGATGCCATGATGCAATGATATGGTGCATGCTTCTAGTAACATCTGTAATTGCCAAAATTGGGATGTTACATCATGGGATCAACTACAAAAGCTAGAAAATTTTGCAAAGCTATGCCTATCAGAATACATGGGATAGATTTTTATGCCAACCTAATTGTACTTGGAACCAAAGGATTGGAAGTAGTACTAGGTATGGACTGGATGTCAAGGCATAAAGGACTGATAGACTGTGCTAAGAAAGCCATCACCATGACCAGTAGTTCTGGAGTAACAATAGAGCATATATCTGAAACCTTACCTCGTCAATTCAAGTGCAACAAGAGTCTAGCCCTACCCACCATAGACCAAGTAAGAGTAGTCTGTGAATACCCCGACGTATTTCCAGATGAATTGCCAGGTATGCCCCCGGATAGGGATATTGAGTTCATTATCGAACTAGTTCCTGGAACCGGACCCATAGCCCAGAGACCCTATAGCATGAACCCCTCAGAGTTAGTGGAACTGAAGAAGCAGTTAGATGCCATGTTAGCAACAAGTTTGATTCAACCAAGCGCATCGCCATGGAGATCACTAGTTTTGTTCGTCAACAAGAAATATGGAGGCAACCGTCTATGCACAGATTACAGGAAACTGAATGATGTCACCATCAAGAACAAGTTCCCCTTGCCAAAGATAGAGGATCTATTTGATCAGTTGACTGGAGCACAGGTATTCTCAAAGATTGATCTTAGGACTGGTTATCACCAACTTAAGATTCGTGCAACAGATATTCCAAAGACCACCTTTACTACTCGCCATGGTTTATACGAGTATACGGTTATGTCTTTTGGATTAACCAATGCCCCTGCTTATTTCATGAATCTCATGAATAAGATCTTTATGAATTTCCTAGATAAGTTTGTAGTTGTGTTTATCGACGATATCCTTATCTACTCCAAGTCAGAAGAAGAGCATGAGCACCATCTGAGAATCATCCTAGAAACCCTGAGAGAGCATCGGTTATATGCCAAGTTCAGCAAGTGTGAGTTTTGGCTAAAAGAAGTAGGATTCCTATGACATATTGTGTCTGCCAGAGGAGTCTCTATTGATCCCGCCAAGATCAAAGATGTCAAAGAATGGGAAGCCCCAACCACTCAAACCCAAGTCCGTGCATTTCTCGGATTAGCGGGATACTACCGCAAGTTCGTAGAAGGATTCTCGAGCATCGCCAGACCCATGACCCAATTGTTGAAGAAGGACAAGAAGTTTGAATGGACCGACAAATGTGAAGCCAGTTTTCAAGAACTGGAGAAGAGATTGATATCCGCCCCAATATTGATCATGCCAGACATCAAGAAGCTGTTTGATGTATATTGTGATGCATCCCAGATTGGTCTCGGATGTGTGTTGATGCAAGGAGGCAAAGTCATCGCTTATCTGTCTCGACAACTGAAGCACCATGAGCAGAACTATATGACCCATGATCTTGAGCTACCAGCCGTAGTTTTGGCACTGAAGACATGGCGTCATTATCTAATGGGTAATCGTTGTGAGATTTACTCAGATCACAAGAGCTTGAAGTATATTTTCACTCAGAAGGAGCTGAATATGAGGCAAAGGAGATGGATAGAGTTAATCAAGGATTATGACCTTGACATTCACTATCACCCCGGCAAAGCCAATGTGGTAGCGGATGCTCTTAGCAGATTGCCTTGTAGGATAAACACCATGCATGATCAAGGAGAAGCAGCCAAGTTTGTATGAGGAGTTGGAGCAGTTTAGAACTGAGCTAGTTAGCAAAGGATTCTTAGCTAGCATTGAACTTCCACCCACTTTGATTAGCCAAATCAAGGAAGCCCAGAAGGGAAATGAAAGTATCGATGGAATCAAACATCGTATTGGTACAGGAAAGGTACCTGGATTCACTGAAGACGAAGAAGGAGTTCTCTGGTACAAAGGACGTATCTGTGTGCCAGCAGATTCGCAGCTGAAGCAAGTTATCATGCAGGAAGCTCATGATACTCTTTATTCCATCCACCCTGGAGGAACGAAGATGTATCAAGATTTGAAGGAGCAATTTTGGTGGCACAAGATGAAGAGAGCAATCAGAAGTTACATCACCAAGTGTGACATATGTCAAAGAGTCAAAGCAGAGCATCAGAGACCGGCAGGACTGTTGCATCCATTGCAGATTCCGGAATGGAAATGGGATTCCGTCAGAATGGACTTTATCACTGGTTTGCCTACTTCCAGTAGGGGAAATGATTCAATCTGGGTCATAGTTGATAGATTGTCCAAGGTAACTCACTTTATCCTTGTCAAGACTACCTACCAGAGTTCGAAGCTAGCAGAACACTATATTGCTAGGATTGTTAGTCTGCATGGAACCCCCAAGACCATAGTATCAGATCGAGGAACCCAGTTTACCTCGAGATTTTGGCAGAAAGTTCAGGAAGGATTGGGAACCAAATTGAACTTCAGCACAACTTATCACCCGCAAACTGATGGACAGACTGAGAGAGTCAACCAGATCCTAGAGGATATGTTAAGAGCTTGTGTGTTGGAGTACGGATCAAAATGGGAAGACTGCCTGCCTTTCGCAGAATTCTCATATAACAATAGTTATCAAACAAGTTAGCAGATGGCACCATTTGAGTTCCTATACGGAAGAAAGTGCCGCACCCCTTTGAATTGGTCGCAAGTAGGAGAGAGTCGGATCTTTGGACCTGACATTCTCCGAGAAGCCGAAGAGAAGGTTCACAAAGTCCGTGAGCACCTCAAGACCGCCCAATCCAAACAGAAGAGTTATGCTGACAAGAGAAGGAGAGACCTGACTTTCAATGTCGGAGATTTTGTATATCTCAAGGTTTCACCATTGAAGAGAACGCAACACTTTAGTCTAAAAGTAAAGTTAGCCCCCAGGTACATCGGGCCCTTCAAGATTCTGAATCGTCGAGGAGAAGTATCGTATCAATTAGAACTACCTGAAGAGATGTCAGCCATCCACAATGTGTTCCATATCTCGTTACTTCGCAAATGCTTGGAAGTGCTGGAGAAGACTGAAGTTTTCAAAAACATCGATCACCGAGCTGTTGAGATCAACAATGACCTGACATATCGTGAAGTACCCATCAGTATCCTAGAAGAAGCTTACAGAACCACTAGGACCAGGAGTATCAAGTTTCTTAAGACTCAATGGAGCAACCATACCGAAGAGGAAGCCACTTGGGAGCGAGAAGATTACATTAGGACAGAGTTCTCAGATCTCTTTAGTTCCTAGTTTTCTTTGTAAATCTCGGGACGAGATTTTGTTTAAGGGGGAAGGTTTGTAACATCCCAAAACTTTAATCCAAGGTTATTAAGATCCAAATCATCAAAATTATGGTTAACAAAAACTTTTCCATTTAAAATTATTAAAGCATCCATATGTCTGTGCATTTAAATAGGAGTTGTTTTGAATTGCCATGATTAAGTGATCCATTGCTTGTAAAATGATTCTTATGTGAAATAAACATCATCTAGATCATTCCCAAACAAATCCCAAAGAAAAACAAATCAAAATGAATAAAATAAAGAAATGGTCATTTGTGTCATTTTAATCAACATGCCTACTTTGGCTATTCCTAGGACTCAATTCTTAACAGAAATAAATATGGATCTTTGCACCCCTTGCTAGTACAAGTAGTAGTGTACCAAGGACCACCTTGTGATCTGCCAAAATCTTTCAAACACTAATTTTAAATGACATTTGAAAATTGAATCTAGTGTAGGTATCAAGATCACCCTATTTCAAAAACCACTCAAATGAGCACCAATTTCAAAACCCAAGCAACCACAGAAGCTTAAGCATGTGTATAGCAAACCCACCAAAATTCATCCAAAAATTCCAAACTTGATTTCTTTCGGCCATTTTCACAAACACTTGGTGGAAAGAATTCAAACAAAACACAAAACACTATTTGGAGCAGTGTTTGAACCAAATTGGTTCCCCATTTTGTAACCATAGCCAACCCATACACTCCCCTACCCTTCACTAGCCCAGCCACTCATTGTGCCACGACCAAATGGTCATGGCCATTAAGGCCGAGCCCCCATTTGGGCACCTCATCGGTGACAGCACGCCACAACCGCCACCAGCGCCATCCACCATGTCTAGGAGGTAGCCCGTGGTCCACCTCCACCGCCCAACCAGCCCCAGCCCGAGGACAGCGACTAGAATAGCCAGGAACCGCCGCGCCCGGAGACTGTCGGCCATGCCGACGCCGCCCGCAGAGCGCGCCCTATCCCCGTGCAGCCAGACCTCGCCTCGCTCTAGCCACCTGTCTACACGATCCCCACCGGCCTAGCAAGCCAGCGGACACGCCCTTTCCCCCAACCATGCCCTATAGTCGCTGTCGGCAGAGACTTAGTGCACGCCGTGCCATTCACTTTCCCCGACTGCAAACCATTGCACACTCACCACTGTGACACTCGCTAGGACACCGCCCACCGTCCTAGCGCATCACCCACGCCTCTAGCTCGTTGTGCTGTCGTCACCGGCAAGCACCGCCCATGATTCTTTGCCGCTTAGCCGCGCCTATAAAAGGAGCCCTCCCCAGCACCAAATACTCACACCATTCCACTCCCCTCTCCTCTCTGATCCTTTCCCACCTCTCGCCGGAGCTGCTCGAGCCTTGGTTCGCCGGAATTTAGCCGGAGGAGCCCGCTGCAGAGGAGGAGAAGGCGCTGTCGATTTTGTCCACCCCAGGAGCTGCCGCGACCACCCCTGAGTCTGCCGTCGACAGCACGTTCGATCACCCCCATCGCCACAGTAGCTGGAGCCCTGGTATGCCCCCTGAGCATCCCCACCGAGCCGCTAGGGTTAGACCTCGCCGGCGACCTGTCCGTTGTCGACGACAAGCCATAGCCGTAGATCTCCCTTCTAATCTAACGGCCCACATCGCCCCATACCGCTTCGCATGTAAAGAGCCGCTGATCGATGGACCCCCCTGTCAGCTGTGCTCTGTGCCGTGGAACGCCACTAGGCCAGCCCGTTTTCCTTCCCACGCGACCCATTTATTTCAACCTTAGATTTTTCTATTTAGGTTTGAACTTAGTTATGTCCCCTAGTTTAAAAATCATTTCAGAGAGATTTACAAATCCAAATGGAGTGATTCAAATTGTGTTAGAAAGCTACTGAAAAGATATATCCAAGCCCGTTGGATTTAATTCATTTAGAATTAGACATCTCTCCTAGTAAAAATAACAAGACAGAAGCTTTTGCACATTCAAACATTTTTACAAAATCAACCAAATTAACTTTTGAGTTGATTCCAACTCTCAAAAATCACATTTCACCATACCTATCTGAATATGTAATAATATTAAGGTTTACATGCAGTGACTTTGGACTAGTACCAAAATAATGCAATATAGGCATTTCTAGTCACTTTAAATCATTAAATAATAAACTTAAACTTAAGTAAAAGTGATCCCACCTTTAAATCACATTCCCACATGTTAGAATATGTGGTGAGGACATGTTTCCACATTCCTACTCTTGATAGAATATGCAGTGGTGAATATTAAATCTTAGTTATTTTTCAGTGAGTAGAAATTAATTTTCTTAAATAAAAAGAATGAAGCTAGTTAATAAAACTTGTGATGCTTGTGATGATAATAGATCATCAAATGTGTGCCTTAGAGTGCTAATTAGACTAGTTAAGTATTGTTTGGTGATTGTGTACTCCGTATGTATTTATAGACGATAGTACCGACCAAGCTTTCGAGGAGGTGGAGTTCTATCAAGAGGAGGAAGAAAACTTCAACCACTGCACTAGACAAGGCAAGCCACCATTAACAAGCTAACACTTGCAAGTATAATGCTTAACAAGCTAGAATTAAGCTAGATGATTGAGCAAATATGCTCTAGGCATGCTTTGGTTATACCACTTTGACTATTACTTACCCCAAGTATTATTTTCTAAGCTTTACTTTCTTTACTTTACCCAAAGTCTTTTACTTGTTTTGAAGGTAGCATAAAGAGTATAAAACTTGACCTATATAGATAACTTTGGATGTCATTCTATGGCATGAGATTGATCCCATCTTTCCACCTTAGTGAACACACTTAACTTAGTAGTTTAGAGTAGATAAAAACTTGAGTCACTTTAGATGGGAATACTTGGTGAAAATGAATTATGAAAACCTTGGAGTGATGAGTCATTCTATTGAGATGTTTTGACATGTTTTGAGAAACACAAATGGTTTATGATGGTGAAAATGTTGAGGCATGAGCCTTAACCCCTTTTACAAAACTGATGGTTGGATTCGGATGCGATACCATTCCAAATTTACCGTACAACCACAATACCTGAATTGGGTAAGGCTTAGCCAGAAGTTTATATGCATTAGTATTAGTTCCCTCGCGGGAGAGGTTTGAGCTGAGGCTACCTCTCAATGTTGTCCACCTATGCAGTGCCCAAGATGACAGATGGTCATGGTTTGGAGGCCATGCTCATAGGAGAGGTTCTTATACTAGGGTGTGTAAAGGAAAGGTTATGTTTGATTATCTGCATACTAAGTATGATGATTCAGGGTTATCCCTGACAGATGTATCGAATCTTGTGGTGAAAGTGTACCACCTCTACAGAGTGTCAAACTATTCGAATAGCCGCATCCGCGGTTATGGATAGTTGGAGTGGCCATACTGTTTTGTTGTCAGATGTTTTCAAAATAACTTATGAAATGAATGATGAATCTTGACTTGACCACAATAGGGTTGTGTTTACGACACTAGCTTCCCAACTTAAGTGATTCTAGAACTTTATTTTAACTTTCTTTTCTTCTGAACTCAGCTTAGGCTTCAAACTTAACTTTATAGTTAAACTTAGAGTTAGGACTTTACATTAGAACTATACTATTTGTTAGTGGTAGTTTGCGAGTACTTAAAGAGTACTCATGGCTTTTGTCCCTGGCTATTCTCATGGCTAGACTATGAAGGAGACTACCAAGATGATGGCCAGCAGGACGACGCTATGATAACTAGGACTATCTACCTTCGTCAGCATTGCCTGTGCCCCTGAAGATGGACCCCACCGCTACGCTTATTATTTATACCGCTGCTTGTTGTATTCAGACTGGATCATGAGATCCTTATTTGTGTAAGACCTTATTTATGGTTTTTAATAGATGATGTACTGTGATATCCAATCTATTATGTCTCGCAAAAATGGTAATCCTGGGATTGCGATGAATGACATAACAGGCATCTGGGATTAAAAACCGGGTGTTGACAACCTACTATTGAGGAGGAAATTAATTATGATTACAACATGCCTCCTATATTTGATAATTATGGTGATGAAAATAATAATGATAGATATTTTGTTGAATTTTCTCCCACTACAATCAATAAGAATGACTATGTTTATGTGGGGAGTATTAATAGTTTTATGCATCTGGCTCATGATAAGAATGTTTCTTGTGATTGTTATATTGTTAATTTTATTCATGATGCTACTGAAAGCTATTATGAGAGAGGGAAACATGGTTTTATGTGTCTCAACAATATTAAGTTTCCCCTCTTTATGTTGAAATTTATGAAGTTGCATTGTTTTGCTTTCCTATGCTTGTTACTTTGTGCTTTCATGACTTGTTTCTTTACAAGATTCCTATGCATAGGAAGTGGGTTAGACTTAAATGTTATTTGAATTTGCTTCTTGATGCTCTCTTTTACTTCAATTTATATTCCTTATGTGAGCATCTTCTCAAACTATCATGCCTAACTTAAAGGCATTAAAGAAAAGTACTTATTGGGAGATAATCCAACAATTTAGATGAGTCTTGGAAGTTATTACCTCAGTAATAACCGCTCCTTATACTTTTTATTTGCTTTTTGTGCCAAGAGTAACCTCTAATGAGAGAGAAGTAATGATTGGAAAAGTTGCTGTCCCGAAACAGATTTCTGTGCTTCATCGTAAAAGTTCGTGTACAATCTATGTACATCCTTTTGAGGCGTGAATTTTTGTGCTTCTGCCCCAGGTTGTTATCTAACTTTTGTTAGTTCAACACTTTTTGTTTGAGCAACATAAGGTCTTCGCAAAAATCCGTCTTTACCTGCTGGTCTGTTTTGAGAGATTTCTGCCATTTTTTGCATTTGCTTCTTGTTGTTTCCTCTTTGAGTTCTTTTGGGGAATTGAGCTTTTTGAGGGAAATGCTACAGTAGCTAGTGTTTTCATGGAAGTTTTATTGGTGTTGGAACTGAACCTAAAGACCTATTATCTTGAGTGCACTAATGTTGCTAATAAAGATTGTGTGAAGTTCTGTATGAAGGAAAAATTCCAGGTGTATGGAAGGAATGAGTAATGAGATGAAGGATGGACTAATGCTAAAGCTTGGGGATGCCACGTGTGTCACCCCAAGAAATATCCAAGAAGTACAAGGGTCAAAGCTTGGGGATGCCCAAGGCATCTAATACATTGCTAATGTATCTATAATTTTTGATGTTCCATGCTTGGTTTTATCCACTTTCTTGTGTTTTGTTCCAACTTTGGAGTACTTTTCTTGTGATTTCTTGGACTAACCTATTAACAAGAGCCATAGTGCCAGTTGCCTGTTTTCTGCTGTTTTTGGTTCCAGGAAGTCAGAAAATGAATATTCTCGGAATTGGATGGGACAAAAGCCAAAGTTACTATTTTCCCGGAAGACTCACGGAGCCAGAAGGAGAGTCGGATAGGGGCCATAGGGTGGCCACACCACCCCTAGGCGTGGGTCCACCTAGGACGCGCCAGGGCATGGTGTGGCCCCCCTGGCCGCCCACCGACCTTGCCCTTTGGCCTATAAGAAGCCTCCCGAGGCATAAACCCTAGATCATCAATCAGAAATCCACGAAAAGTTCCGCAGCGCCGCCACCACCAAAGGGGAGATTCGGGGGACAGAAAGTCTCTGCTCCGGCACCCTGCCAGGACGGGGAAGTGCCCCCGGAGCCATCTCCATCGATCTCCACCGCCATCTCCATCACCATTGCTGATTCCCATGATAAGGAGGGAGTAGTTCTCTCTCGAGGCTAAGGGTTCTACCGGTAGCTATGTGTTCATCTCTCTCTCCATGCATGATCATATTGTGATCATGAGCTTTGTAATCTAGTAGATCTACCTTGCTAATCAAGTGCTTTAATGAATCTCTCCTCTCCCCATGTGTGTGAAAGTGACAGCGTGCTCACCATGGTGGCACTTAGGCTAGAGATTACAAATACTTGTTATCAGTGATATTTGGAGTTGGATGTCTTTATGAAATTGTGGTGTTTGTTGGACTCATCTAGTACTCAAGGTGATAGTGTGGGGTTTTCTAGATGGGAAAGGCTTACTTTGAGGTGTGCTGTTATAGCCCTACCATCAATTAAGAGTGTCCAACCGAGTAGTTAAGAGTAGTATCATAAAGGGAAGATATTTATATGAGAGTGTTCACTAGTGAAAGTATGATCCCTAGGCCTTGTTTTTTAGCATTGATACACCGTTTGCTACTAGATCTGTTACATGTTTTCTTGCTTCCATCCTTATTTCAGTTTTGCTTTAGTCTTTTCCACGCCATCAAGTTATTTTCTATCACCGTTACCACTTATAATTATCCATACCACTTGTATTTCACTATCTCTTCGCCGAACTAGTGCACCTATACACCTGACAAGTGTATTGGGTGTGTTGGGGAGACAAGAGACTTCTTGTATCTTGATTGCAGGGTTGCTTGAGAGGGGATACCTTTGACCACTACCTCCCTGAGTTCGATAAACCTTGGGTGATCCACTTAAGGGAAAACTTGCTGCTATTCTACAAACCTCTGCACTTGGAGGCCCAACAACTATCTACAAGAATAGAATTGCATAGACATCAAGCTATTTTCTGGCACCGTTGCCGAGGAGGTAAGGTAAAAGGTATTCACACCGGAGGATTAAAGAAGAAGAACCTTCCACAGCAAATGCCTATTTTCTGCCACCGTTGCCGGGGAGGTGAGGTAAAAGGTACTCACATCCTCTGGTGTGACTGCTCGAAGTTATTTCCTTTAGATTCTGCAATTTTTTCTTTTTGTTTCTTGTTTTCACTAGTTAGGCTTAATGGAAAACAACAACAAAATTAGAGATCTTTTTAGTATTTTTCCTAAGTTAGGACATGAAGTGTTTGAAGAGAAAATTAAAAAACCTATGGAGCTTTTTAGGCTTATTTGCATGTTGTTAGTATGAACTCTTTGGACACCATTATTGCTAATTCTATGGAAAAGTCTAAGCTTGGGGAAGCTAGTTTTTATGAAAATGATCTTTTTAGTTCCCCAACTTTGGAAGATAGCTATTCTATTGCTTATGATGATACAAAACCTCCAATATATGATGATTACAATGATGATTATGGTATTATCAATCCACCTACTATTGAGGAGAAAAATAATTATGATTACAATATGCCTCCTATATTTGATGATTATGGTGATGAAAATAATAATGATAGCTATTTTGTTGAATTTTCTCCCACTACAATTAATAAGAATGACTATGTTTATGTGAGGAGTATTAATTCTTTTATGCATGTGGCTCATGATAAGAATGTTTTATGTGATAGTTATATTGTTAATTTTATTCATGATGCTACTGAAAGTTATTATGAGAGAGGGAAACATGGTTTTATGTATCTCAACAATATTAAGTTTTCCCTCTTTATGTTGAAAGTCTTGAAGTTGCACTTGTTTTGCTTTATTATGCTTGTTGCTTTGTGCTTTCATGACTTGTTTATTTACAAGATTCCTATGCATAGGAAGTGGGTTAGACTTAAATGCGTTTTGAATTTGCTTCTTGATGCTCTCTTTTACTTCAATTCACATGTCTTATGTGAGCATCTTCTCAAACTATCATGCCTAACTTAAAGGCGTTAAAGAAAAATACTTATTGGGAGATAACCCAAAAGTTTTTAGATGAGTCTTGGAAGTTATTACTTCTGTAATAACCGCTCCTTATCCTTTTTATTTGCTTTTTGTGCCAAGAGTAACCTCTAATGAGAGAGAAGTAATGATTGGGAAAGTTGTTGTCCCGAAACAGATTTTTGTGCTTCACCGTAAAAATTCGTGAGAGAGCTCTGTATTTCGGATTGAGCTGTAATATTTTTTGCTTCTTCCCCAGGTTGTTATCTAACTTTCGTTAGTTCAACACTTTTCTACTTGAGCAACAGAAGGTCTTCGAAAAAATTCGTCTTTACCTGCTGGTCTGTTTTGACAGATTTCTGCCATTTTCTGCATTTGCTTCTTGTGGGTTCCTTTTTGAGTTCTTTTGGGGAATTGAGCTTTTTGAGGGAAGTGCTACAGTATCTAGTGTTCTAATGGAAGTTTATTTGGTGTTAGAACTGAACCTTAAGACTTATTTATCTTGAGTACACTAATGTTGCTAATAAAGATTGTGTGAAGTTTTGTATGAAGGAAAAATTTCAGGTGTATGGAAGGAATGAGTAATGAGATGAAGGATGGACTAAAGCTCAAGCTTGAGGATGCCACGCGTGTCACCCCAAGAAATATCCAAGAAGTACACGCGTCAAAGCTTCGTGATGCCCAAGGCATCCCCTTCTTCATCAATAAAAATCCCAGGTTTCTTCCAAACGCTTCATTTTTATTGTTTCATGCACAGTTGTGTTTTTCTTGGAGCATCTTCTTTTTCATTTCTGTTTTGGTTTTTAGTTTGCTTGGTTTGCTTAGTTTTCTGAATAAATTGGTTGGACCCCCTCTTTCATACATTGGTTTGCAAATAGTTTGGATTGGTTTGGAAAAGAGTAGGAAAGTTCATGCTTATGTGGTAAAAAGAGCTCGTTTTTGACTGTGGCTTATGCTTTGTCATGCCATGCTTGATATTGTTTTCTCTTTATGCTTAGTATTCTTTGTGGTAGCATGACTTGTTATAAACAATTGAGATTGCTTAATGTGCCTTGGATGAATCATGCGTTGTTTTAGCATATTAAAGCATAGTATAGTGGTATTCTCCTCTGATGCTTTATTTGGGTTGACTTGGCGCATGCTCACACCATGTTATGACTATCTCAAGTCACCATAGCCTTTATGATCCTTTAGTTTTCAACTTGTAGTATCACTTTATGCTTTGATCAATGATGTTTTGTCGCTCTGCATGATTATGGCCATTATTGCTCTCTTAGTTTGTCGCTCCCAGTCTTTTGCTAGCCTCCACAACCAAGTATGAGTTCCACTCATGCATCCAACTCCTTAAACCAAGTTATTCCAAAGAGTCCACCATACCTACCTACTATCATATGCTATTCCAACTATATTCATGCTTTTGTTTACCTTCCACTTGTTATGAGAAAACTAGTGATTAAAGCTCTCACGAACTTGATGGCACACTTTACTTTTCTTGCCCTTAATAAACTTGAACCATTGGGTCGTCTATGTTGTATATGCTTGCACTTATTTGTTGGGAATTAGCAGAACCATGCTGTCATGGGGAACACTTTCAACATTGCACTTGGTACTTATACCTAGTTGATATCATGCTCTTTTGTATATGGATGTCGTCGGTGTGAAATGAAAGGGGAGCTTGTAAGTCCATGGAGTTATGTATATGTGTTTGAGAAACGCCTGGGCCGCTGGTCTAATCCATGCTGACATGGTGGAAACCTGCAGCGAAACCATAATGAGCTGTCTATGAAGCATTCTTCTTATAAAAAAAAGAGTCCTATATTGAGAAAAAAGAGAAAAAGAAAAAAAGAGATATTATGAAAAGAGGAAAGAGAGAAAAAAGCACCATATTCCCATGGTAAATAAGAAAAATGCTGAGATGCTCGTTGTCTGCTTGCCTTGTCATTTTGATATGGGGGTTCTTCCGTATCATCGGGCAAGGGGTACCCCGTCCGATGATACACATGCAATTATGATGACAAGAACTTACTGGTGACTAAGCTTGAGTAGCATGAGGAGCGGCCCTCGTATACAAGGGACATGAGATTTCTGACTTATACTTCGTCAAGCATGTACACCATAGTTTGTTCACTTTAACCTTAATCACTTCAAGATGCTTATGATAGGGGCAATGAGAGCTGAAAGCTATAAGTACCATAATTTTTGGAAGCTATTTATGAAACTTGAATCTCTGCTTCCTTCTATGAAGGCCTTTCTTCCACCATTATATTGAGTCTCTACCTTCTATCTTTATGCACCTACTTTGAGAGCATAGTGGCCATTCTTTGTTCTATGTGCATTGTCCCAAGACTAGTTGATTGATGCATAACTTGATATTGCTTGTTTTAAACTATTGTATCTAGTCACTCTTATGAACTTTGAAGGTGTCCTATGCATTTATATTTGCTACTCTATTGAGGGACAAGCTGAATGCTATTATGCTATGTTTTCTTTATGTGAAACAAACAAACGTCTTGCAAAGCATTGTTATGCATGAATCTTTTGTTGCTGCCTTTTCTTGTTGCATCATAGTTTCTTTTCTTATTGCTAGAACTTTGTCTTTCATGCTATGATTGAAGTACTATGATCCCAGCTTTGAATGTTTTACAAATACTTTGATCAAGTCTTTGATGGTCAATGACACCTCAAAAATTATTCTTTCTTTTTATCACTTACCTACTCAAGGACGAGAAGGAGTTAAGCTTGGGGATGTTGATACATTGCAAATGTATCTATAATTTTTGATGTTCCATGCTTGGTTTTATCCACTTTCTTGTGTTTTGTTCCAACTTTGGAGTACTTTTCTTGTGATTTCTTGGAGTAACCTATTAACAAGAGCCACGGTGCCAGTTGCCTATTTTCTGCTGTTTTTTGGTTCCAGGAAGTCGGAAAATGAATATTCTCGCAATTGGACGGGACAAAAGCCAAAGTTACTATTTTCCCGGAAGACTCACAGAGCCAAAAGGAGAGTCGGAGAGGGGCCATAGGGTAGCCACACCACCCCTAGGCGCGGGACCACCTAGGCCACGACAGGGCATGGTGTGGGCCCCCTGGCCGCCCACTGACCTTGCCCTCTAGCCTATAAGAAGCCTCCCGAGGCATAAACCCTAGATCGTCAATCAGAAATCCACGAAAAGTTCCGCAGCGCCGCCGCCACCGAAGGGGAGATTCGGGGGACAGAAAGTCTCTGTTCCAGCACCATCCCGGGATGGGGAAGTGCCCCCGGAGCCATCTCCATCGATCTCCACCACCATCTCCATCACCATTGTTGATTCCCATGATGAGGAGGGAGTATTTCTCTCTCGAGGCTAAGGGTTCTACCGGTAGCTATGTGTTCATCTCTCTCTCTATGCATGATCATATTGTGATCATGAGCTTTGTAATCTAGTAGACCTACCTTGCTACAAAAGTGCTTTAATGAATCTTTGCTCCCCATGTGTGTGAAAGTGACATCGTGCTCACCATGGTGGCACTTAGGCTAGAGATTACAAATACTTGTTATGAGTTATATTTGGAGGTTGATGTCTTTATGAAATTGTGGTGTTTGTTGGACTCATCTAGTACTCAAGGTGACAGTGTGGGGTTTTCTAGCTAGGAAAGGCTTACTTTGAGGTGTGCTGTTATAGCCCTACCATCGATTAGAGTGTCCAATCAGAGAGTAGTTAAGAGTAGTATCATAAAGAGAAGATATTTATATGAGAGTGTTCACTAGTGAAAGTATGATCCCTAGGCCTTGCTTCTTAGCATTGATCCATCGTTTGCTACTAGATCTATTACATGTTTGCTTGCTTCCATCTTTATTTCAGTTTTGCTTTAGTCTTTTACACGCCATCAAGTTATTTTCTATCACTGTTACCACTTATAATTATCCATACCACTTGTATTTCACTATCTCTTCGCCGAACTAGTGCACCTATACACCTGACAAGTGTATTGGGTGTGTTGGGGACACAAAAGACTTCTTGTATCTTGATTGCAGGGTTGCTTGAGAGGGGATACCTTTGACCACTTCCTCCCTGAGTTCGATAAACCTTGGGTGATCCACTTAAGGGAAAACTTGTTGTTGTTCTACAAACCTCTGCACTTGGAGGCCCAACAACTATCTACAAGAATAGAAGTGCGTAGACATCAGCATCCCCTTCTTCAGCAATAAAAATCCCAGGTTCCTCTCCAAACGCTTCATTTTTATTGTTTCATGCACAGTTGTGTTGTTCTTGGAGCGTCTTCTTTTTCGGTTTCTTTTTGGTTTTTGGTTTACTTTGTTTGCTTAGTTTGCTGAATAAATTGGTTGGCCCCCTCTTTCATGCATTGGTTTTCAAATAATTTGGTTTAGATTGGAAAAGAGTAGGAAGTTCATGCTTAAGTGGTAAAGACAGCTTGTTTTTGACTGTGGCCTATGCTTTGTCATGCCATGCTTGATATTGTTTTGGCTTTATGCTTAGTATTATTTTCTGTAGCATGAATTGTTATAAACAATTGAGATTGCTTAATATGCCTTGGAATAATCGTGCGTTGTTTTATCATATTAAAGCATAGTATTGTGGTATTCTCTTTTGATGCTTTATTTGGTTTGACTTGGCACATGCTCACACCATGTTATGACTATCCCAAGTCACCATAGCCTTTATGATCCTTTAGTTTACAACTTGTAGTATCACTTTATGCTTTGATCAATGATGTTTTGTCGCTCTACATGATTATGGCCATTATTGCTCTCTTAGTTTGTCGCTCCCAGTCTTTTGCTAGCCTCCGCAACCAAGTATGAGTTCCACTCATACATCCAACTCCTTAAACCAAGTTATTCCAAAGAGTCCACCATACCTACCTACTAGCATATGCTATTCCAAGTATATTCATGTTTTTGTCTACCTTCCAAATTGAACTTGTTATGAGAAAACTAGTGATTAAAGCTCTCACGAACTTGATGGCACACTTTACTTTCTTGCATTTAATAAACTTGAACCATTGGGTCCTTCTTTGTTGCGTATATACTTGTGCTTTATAAGTTGAAGTTAGCAGAACCATGTATAATGGGGAACGCTTTCAACATTGTACTTTGTACCCCGTTGATATCATGTTCTTTTGCTTATGGATCCCGGCGGTGTGAAATAAAAGTGGAACTTGTAAGATCATGGAGTTTGTATGTGTGTTAGAGAAATGCCTGGGCCGCTAGCCTAAGCCATGCCTAATCATGGTGGAAACTTGCAGCATCACCATAATGAGCACTCTATGAAGCATCCTCAATAAAAACCTATGCAAATAGCAAATAAAAAGATTGCTGAGATGCTCATTGTCTGCTTGCCTTGTCATTTTGATTATGGGATAGCTCCTGTATCACGTGCAAGGGTACCCTATTGGCGGTTCTTTATGATACATATGTACTTACAATGACAAGAGCTTACTTGTGACTAAATTTGAGTAGAATGAGGTTCGGTCTTCGTAAGTAAGGGGCATGAAATTTCAGCTTATAACTTGTCAAGCATATCCTCTTAGTTGTGTCACTTTAACCTTAATCACCTTCAAGATGCTGATGATAGGGGCAATGAGAGCTGAAAGCTAATAAGTACCATAATTTTTGGAAGCTCTTTATGAGACTTGAATCCCTACTTCCTTCTATGAAGGCCTTTCTTCCACTTATATATTGAGTCTCCATCTTCTATCTTTATGCACCTACTTTGAGGGCATAGTGGCCATTCTTAGTTCTATGCGCAATGTCCCAAGACTTGTTGATTGATGCATACCTTGATATTGCTTGTTTTAAACTATTTGTATCTAGTCACTCTTATGAACTTTGAAGGTGTCCTATGCATTTATGTTTGCTACTCTATGAGGGACAAGCTGAATGCCATTATGTTATGTTTTCTTTATGTGAAACAAACAAACGTCTTGCAAAGCATTATTATTCATGAATCTTTTATTTGTGCCTTTTCATGTTGCAACATAGTTTCTTTGTCTTATTGCTAGAACTTTGTCTTTCATGTTATGATTGAAGTATTATGATCCCAGCTATCAATGTTTTACAAATACTTTGATCAAGTTTATGATGGTGCATGTCACCTCAAAACTTATTCTTTCTTTTTATCACTTACCTACTCGAGGACGAGCAGGAGTTAAGCTTGGGCATGTTGATACGTTCCAAACGTATCTATAATTTTTGATGTTCCATGCTTGGTTTTTATCTACTTTCTTATGTTTTGTCCACACTTTGGAGTATTTTTATACACTTTCTGGGACTAAACTATTAACAAGAGCCACGGTGTTCTGCTGTTTTTGCTTCCAGAAAGTCCGAAAATGAATATTTTCGGAATTGGACCGGACAAAAGCCAAAGTCGTTATTTTCCCGGAAGATTCACGGAGCCAGAAGGAGAGACGAAGGGAGGCCACAGGGTGGCTAAACCACCCCTAGGCGTGGGTCCCCCTGGCCGCGCCAGGGCATGGTGTGGGCCCCTTGGCTGACTACCGACCTCGCCCCTTTGCCTATATATACCTCCCGAGGCATAAACCCTAGATCGTCAATCAGAAATCCACGAAAAGTTCCGCAGCACCGCCGCCACCGAAGGGGAGATTCGGGGGACAGAAAGTCTCTGTTCCAGCACCATCCCGGGATGGGGAAGTGCCCCCGGAGCCATCTCCATCGATCTCCACCACCATCTCCATCACCATTGCTGATTCCCATGATGAGGAGGGAGTAGTTCTCTCTCGAGGCTAAGGGTTCTACCGGTAGCTATGTGTTCATCTCGCTCTATGCATGATCTTATTGAGATCATGAGCTTGTAATCTATAGATCTACCCTACTACTCAAGTGCTTTAATAGATCTCTGATCTCCCCATGTGTGTGAAGCTGACAGTGTGCACACCATGGTGGCACTTAGGCTAGAGATTACAAATACTTGTTATGAGTTATATTTGGAGTTGGATGTCTTTATGAAATTGTGGTGTTTGTTGGACCCATCTAGTACTCAAGGTGATAGTGTGGGGTTATCTAGATGGGGAAGATGAACTTTGAGGTGTGCTGTTATAGCCCTACCATTGATTAGAGTGTCCAACCGGAGAGTAGTTCAACGTAGTATCATAAAGAAGAATATATTTATATGAGAGTGTTCACTAGTGAAAGTATGATCCCTAGGCCTTGTTTCTAAGCATTGAAACACCGTTTGCAATTAGATCTGTTACATGTTTGCTTTCTTCCATCTTTATTTCAGTTTTCCTTTAGTCTTTTCCCACATCAACCACACGCCATCAAGCTATTTTCTAGCATCGTTACCACTTATAATTATTCATACCACTTGTATTTCATTATCTCTTAGCCGAACTAGTGCACCTATACACCTGACAAGTGTATTGGGTGTGCTGGGGACACAAGAGACTTCTTGTATCTTGATGGAAGGGTTGTTTGAGAGGGGATACCTTTGACCACTTCCTCCCTGAGTTCGATAAACCTTGGGTGATCCACTTAAGGGAAAACTTGCTGCTATTCTACAAACCTCTACACTTGGAGGCCCAACAACTGTCTACAAGAATAGAAGTGCGTAGACATCAGTGAGATGATACTTCAGACTCAGCATGTACGAATAGAAAGTGTGCAACATTTACCGTAAAGGTAAAGTCACTAGATTATCAAGATATGGACTATAGTGTCACGCTCCAAAAGACTAAGCTAGATTGCTAGACCCATGTATTAACAATTTGTCAAAGGACAATTTCTCATACATCGAGTACTTACAACGAAATACAACTATGTCCTTGAGAGTATAGAGATAACTCTACTCGAATCCATGTCGACATCTTTCTACCATTGCGCATGAATCGGAGAAGATTACTTATAACATCTAGAACACATACTTCAAGATAACCCAAAGATGGTTCTCAAAAGTTCCCAACATTAATGCCAAATATTCCATATGAATCTATTCTAGCATGGAGAGGATAAGGATGTCATCGATGGGCTCAACAACAAACTTATCGAGATACTCCAGGAAGATGGACTCATATATTTTTTGAACAAGGCAGAGTATTGGTTAAACCAAGGGACATGAAGATGTACTCAAGTGAAACATCTCAAGTAGCAACATCATCAAGATAGTCCTTGGAACTGAGTTTGATTTGACAATAACCCAAATCAAATCAAAGGTGGGGGAAGATAACATATCCACGAAAAAGATATTATCTTTCTTCAGGACGAACAAAACTAGACATCCCTTTAAGATGAACGAAGTCAGATAGAACTTTTGTCTTACAACTCTCCAAGTTGTTGTTTAAGCTCAACCAACTAGTTCAAGGGTATCCAACACAGATCCTTGGGGAAAGGAGTAGTTCAAAGAACTTGCTTGCTCATGAACTTGACAACACGGTCATGTGGCAACATGGCGATACTACTAGTAGACATCTAGAATATCACGGACCACCAATATGTCACTTAGTTTGAGAGGAGACTTGCTTGGTAAGGCAAGAAGACATAGTCTCAGAGCTTCGGCACAACCCTAACTCTTTGACCGAAGAGAGTGTACCAGTGTAACAGACTTGGTCGTGCAATCATCCTTTTCTTAGTGACAGGATTAACCAATCATGCTAAGAATGACTAAAATTTCCTTAGAGTTCAAAGCAATAATAATTGCTAAGAATCTCAAATGGCCACACTATTACGCACACGCATCATTCACGAGCACTAAAGCTTGGAGGAAGGGTGGGTAATAATATGTAAGAGCATCACTTCATTAAGAGGGTCATGAGGGTCAACTCTACCTCTTAGTATAAATGAGTGTGATATTCTAAGGTAGAGCAGACAAAAACTAATCAAAGACTCTTAATCTGCGGATTACAACACTTTGACCTGGTCCTAGATATGACAAGGTACTGGAGTTTGTTTCTCCTGACATCCCGAAATAGTTTGTCATGACGGGCCACAAGAGTATCTTGCATCGGAAGACACCAATGCACAATACCACTTGGCTACCAACTGGTAGACAAATGTCGGAAACAACAAGGGAAAAGGAACATGCTCAGGATAGAATCCCGAGATTTGGATGCATAGATTAACAATCTTCTGAAAACCAATGCAGAGAGGGGAAGGTGTGGCAGAGTCATGAATATAGATATGAGACTCATGAGGAGTACTTTGTCGTGGTCTATTTGGTTCCATATAAAGAACATCTGCCATAGCTAGTGCTAGGGGAAGTCCTTAGTTGTCGAAATTCAATCACGACAATAACTGCAAGCTCGAAAGCTAGAATTGTAGTACCAGCCATCCTGAGGTAATGTTTGAACATTAACGACAGGGGACAATGGAATGGATCTTGGGTTAAAGATCAGCTTCATGTACAAGATTCATAACACCAGAATCTAGCACAATCCGGGATCTTCGGTTCAAGTCTGAGGGTTAAAACCTGAGAAAGAAGTAACTGCTACTTGAGTGACACAACGTACACTTCAAGACAGTAACCACAAGGTAACTTCCAAAAGAAGAAAGAACTTCTCAAGTACCCAAACAAATAAAATGGGGGCACACGAGGCAAAAGGAAACCTCCAAGCCTAGAACAGAACACTATGGATCCTACAATATAATATTGTGGGCCCATAAGGTAGAGAGATCATGATATAAAGGAATCTCTCAGAGGAAACAGAGCAAAAGGGAACAAGTAACACACAACACACACAACTCTAGAGAACTCTACACTAGGTCAACTGGTTGAGAAACGACATGCCCAAAAGGCACCTAAGTTTTGAAAGACTAGAAGAGATATCAAAACTTTTCAAAATCAACACAAGATAAGATGACCCAGAGTTAGAGAGATACTAGATGAGGAGCAAAAGAAGCATACTAGAGTTTTCGCAAATACTTTTTAGCTTTAAAATTGTTTTTACAAACACTAGACTCAACATTGACCAATAGCAAGGTTTTCCTACGGTCGGTACTGCTCTGATACCAAAAACTATGACACCCCCGGGATCAGGGTTAAACAAATCCAGACCTCAGCCTGACATAAGCTTAACCTAGAGCTCGAGGATATCCAGTGAGGAATCAGTAACACAACAGTAAGCCTGCGCCACAAAATTAATTAAGCAAGGTCATAGCTAAGCGAAGAACCAAAATATTACAAGTAGAGGTCACTGACCACAAACATCAAACAACGGAAGGCAAATTATGCTATTAAGTATAGCAAACTTAACAAATGGCCTAAGAGGCCTGAAGCATAACGATGACGTCCCAGCCCATAGATTCCAGGTTGCCGGTCAGGAACCCCAAGCTACTCATCGGTGTCGATGTCGTACAGAACTCATCTTCAGGGAACACTTACTCTGCTACCAAATTGTCAACAAAGAAAGGGTGAGTACATGGTGTACTCTGCAAGACTTATGGCTCATGGGGTTATTTTGCATAAAGCCATCTTTGTTTGTAAAACAAGAGGGAGAAGAAGCTCGTCTAATCAGAATATTTTTAAAGGGGATAAGAGAGCGACATCTCTGAAGAATTGATCATCATCTTGATATCCACCAAAGTAATCCTCATCTGACAACTAGGATCACCCCCTCGTACCCATGAGGAAGCATCCTTAAGCACACGTTGAACTGCCAAGTTTTATGATTAGGTTATAGTTCTCTATGATCTTAGAATTCGGTCACCAAGCATTCATAACCGTGAACACGGCTTTTCGAAAAGATTTAACCCTGCAGGGGTGTACAACTTTACCCACACGTACCAACCGAATCTTAATTCCAAGCTATTAGCCCTCTTCCTTGGAAGGCTGGCAGGGGGTGGTTGGCCATGACCTTTACCTTGATTTCACCGAGACCATGAGCCACGCCCTAAGGATGGTTCTGTCGTAACGGGTCAAATCTCGAAGTCGGTCCCTAGAGATGTGGGCGATCTTGGTTTATCAGGGGCGCCATCTACCCCAAGCAGCCCCGGCCATGCTTACCTACCTGTTATGTTCTCCTCCGCTTTAGAAAACATTTTCAACGCGTATGCCAAATGAAAATCCCGAACTATGTGACTCATGGAATCTACTAGGCAAGTTAATCAGCAGAGGGGTTCCCAAGCCCTGTGTGGCTGTACGCTTATCTTGGTCCAAAGGCAAGAACTCGGTTCCTAGTGTTCGAGAGCATGGGACTACAAAAACCACATCCCACCGTGGCCTCCCATACAAGCCTTAACATGTTTAACCTTTACCACTGATCTTACCTCATCAGTATACCTTGTTCTCCTGTCATACTAGATTCTCTGCATTTGGTACATCTTCTGGATGAACCAGCACTGTCAGCTAAGCATGGCTAAGCAAGACCCAGATAATAGCTCTAGCAGTGCACACAAGCCAAACCTATTTATGCTAGGAGCAGTGGATCAGGTAATATAAGCTCAAAGGGGAGTAATGCAACATGTATGATACTCTATCTATTGATAAAAGACCACAACAGAATCGTATGCAACATGGAAATAATGAAATGCTTTCAAAACCATAGGATTGTATAATGGTGGGGCTATGCTTGCCTTGTTTATTGATACCCAGATATAGATCTTCAGGAGTCTTGTACTTGACTTGGTTACAGTTGGTCAAGTATTTTTCGTCGATCTTCTATGGTGTTTATCTCAGTCTTCAATCTTGATCTCGATATCGTATTCTACCGGAAAGAACCAAACACTGGAAAGAAAGGGGAAACAATAATCAACACATGGCATCAATGCAATTCTCAAGCAAGGATGATGATATGACAAGGTTAATAGCATTGAAATGAGACCCTAAAGCATGCTTGGCAATTTAAGCGGGATCTGAGAGGTCCAAACCCTAAAACAGGAGACCCCGGAATCACCTGCGGGGGTTCATTTATTTCTCCCATTAAACTTGTCTTGAAAGTTGTTGAATAATGCATGATATTGATGCTAAAGTGTATATCTTGTTTTTCTGAATATTTTGATATATTGTACATAATTTTCTGACTTATAAATATTAAGTTATTGAATTTATAAGATATAAACCATTTTACGGAATTATTAAACCATTTAAAGACCTTTTATTGTGTCAGCATGACGCGGGGCTAACGTCACAAACAAGGAAGGGTCGTTTCTCACTTGGGCAGAAGCTACCTGATGTGGCTGACCTGTGGGCCAGGGGCCATGTCAGCATGCCACCTCGGCGAGGAGGGGCCCGCCTCGGGCTGACTCGCGTTGACCCGCGTGGTGGACGGCGGCCGACGCCGGCGACCACATAGCTGCGGCGCCACGGTGTGTGCGCGAATGCGCAATTGCGCGGATTAGAAGCGCATGAACGCGAGTGACCTAACTAGGGCGGCACCAGGTCCTAGGGTGGTCGGGAACCTAGTCGGCAACGAGCAGAGTGGAGGCCGCACGGTGGCTCTCGGTGTCACGGCGATCTGGAGCACGTACAAGCCAAACGGGAGGTCGAGGAGAGGCGCGGGCTCACCCTGAGGGTGTTGGTGGCGACAAGGAGGCCGGACGTGGTCAGGGCCGACAGTAATAACAATGGCAGGAGGCGTCGGGAGCGGGGAAGACGAGCTCGACACGGTCGATTTAGGGCTTCCCAAATCGATTCCTGGAGACGTGGTACTTCATGGAGGAGCTCGAGGCATGCTTGGTTAGGCGAGGGGAGCACGAAAACAACGATGATTCGAAGCAACGGCGGAGCTAGGGTTCGGGGTCCTCGCTGGGAAAGAGGAGGGAGGAGCACGCGAGCGGGAGGATATGAGGACGAGGGAGGAGAGACATGCATGACGTGGTTCTTGTCCATGTCTCCAAGTAGCAGCACGTATCGCGACGACGAGGCAGCAGCGGCGGCGACATGTAGATGCTTGTTGTCGTCGGCAAAGACGACGAGGGGAGAGAGAGGCCGAAGCGGTATTGGGTTAGGGTGGGCTGCTGCTAGGCTAGCTGGCTGCGGGAAACTGCTGCACGTGCATAAGAGAGGGAAGAGGAGAATAAATAGGCCGGCCTAGTAGCTAGGTTTTCCTTATTTTTTCTGTAAAATTGTTTTCCAAATCTGTTTTCTCTTTTTATGTTTGTATGTCAATTTCTTTTCTGATTTTTGGTTCTTTCAAAAGTACCAGAAAGTTTATAAAGTGTATAAAATATTGCAGGGGCCCTTTTAGTCAATTTGGCTCCAGACATTTTTTGGTAGTTTTCGAAATTCAAAACCCTTTGAGAGGGTTTTCAAGAGAGGGAAGAAACTAGGGTTTTAGGGTTTTACATTTTCTTGTTTGCATTTTTATTTTGTCTTAGCAAAGATAGATGATGCTTACGAATACACAAACAAACCCTAATTAAGAATAACTAAAACGGGGGTGTTACAAGGGCCTTCTACCCGTCTCATGTGATGGGAATTGTTGCATGGAAAACAAAAAATACCTACGGTTACAACCACCAAGATCATATCTAGGAGATACATGTAACAGTTTCAGATGAACTCATCCTCGAAGACCATAATGCGGGATGACGTTCCCACAAACAAACATGGTTGTTGTAGAGTGTACACTATCATCCTCAACGATGCGATGATAGTACCACAAGTGCAACACCTTCATAATTGGTCACACGTACGGTGTGCCGACGACTTCCGTCCCTCGCTGCAGCTCGGCAGCTGACGTAGGGGATCCTCGAGAACTCCACCAACACTACAACATGGTGGTGGGGAAGATCTTGAGAAGGGCTTCACTTAAGCACCTCGATCTTGGTAATGGACAAGGCTAGAAGGGGAGGAAGATGCCAACCAAAGGGAATATGAGAGGAGAGGTGAGTGTGTGTGAGAGAGAGAGAGGAGAGGAGGGGCCTTTTATAGGTGAGGGCACAGCCCAAGGGGACAATATCATTTTGCGGCCCGAAAGTTGGGGCGCCCAGGCAATGCGGTACCCAAGTTTCCTGAAATCAGCCACGATGACTACAATTGGTGTGCCAAATACTCAGAGGGTCTTTTTCGGCACGAATTCAACTTTATGTTTCAATACAAAATATCAGGCTAACGGCCGTCAAGTTGGGCCCCCTGTCAGTTCTCGCCGTTATGTCGCTCCCGTCGCTTAGGTGTCAATTAGGCTTGCAGCGTTAGCGCATGCATCCATTACGCGTCTTCTTCTTCCCAAGAGCGGCAATCTGTGGGGCATTGCAACCATGGCGCAGAGCTGCGATGTGGATGAACCTGCTCGGCCTAGCTCTCTTCCCTGTAGGCTTGCATCGTTGGCGCCTGCATCCATTACGCGTCTTCTTCCCCGGAGCGGTAATCTATGGTCGCGGCCATGGCGCAGAGCTGGGACGTGATGAACCTGCTCGGCCCTGCTCTCCTCCCCATCTCGAGTCGGAGCTCGCCCTCACCATGGACGCACCCATGGAATGTTGCGGGGACGAGAATTGGTTCCCGATGAGATCTGTCACCGTGTCGACCATGCTTGGTTCTGTTTTCCTCCTCTAGAATCCGAGCTCGCCGTCACCGTGGTTGCACCCGCACCAATTCCACCACCTCTACCGAGGTCTCTGTGGTAGCTCAGGTTCTGCCATGTTAGACCTATAAGTGAATTCGGAGCTAGGCGGCGGCAACCCGTTGTTGAACCTGTAAGGAATTTGCTGAAGACTGCATGCCGCTCCAAGGTCTTTGGCTGAAGCCTTAGGCTTCTGCCAACGTCCACCGCCGATGTGAGATCATTTAGTTACTTCAATACAAAATTTCGACCAATTTAACTTGTTGATGTATTCCTTGATAATTATAATATAATCGAGCACTAGAAATATTTTGTATTGTGCATGAGTATGATCAGTAATATAATTGAACACTAGAAATTTTAAGGCACTCCATATAAAGGAGTAGATTAATATAGAAGGTTCACTAGAGACACCACAGATATATTGTCTTACATGCCACACACAGGTAATAATTAACTAAAACAAAATAAAAGTAGGGGCGGCAGCAGGAGGCCGGGACACGGAGACGCCTCACAGGGCATGGGCATATCAGCAGGAGGCAAGGACAGCCTAGTCGATGGGATACTGGCCAGTCCTGACGTACTCCCGGAGAAATTTGCCAAAGGCTGCTTGCCGCGCCAAGGTAATCGGCCTATGCCTTCTTCCTCCGCCTTTGCCAACGTCCACCGCGTGCTGGATCATGCTGTCGAGGTACATGTTGATTGCTCTGCCACAAAATGGGCAAAACAGTCTCCCCCTACGGTTGAAACGGATTAGCCCACACCGTAACTACCTCAACACGTAGTGGCTCTTGTTGTCCCTGGATACCTTGCTATCGTCCACTTCATCATCATCCTCTTGTTGATTTTTAAAAACCTAACTTAGAACTCATACATATGATTGAATTGTATTACAACTAAAGAATTGACAACATGTATATGTAAGACAATATATCCGTGGATATCAAATATAAAGCATCTCATCAATAGTTTGATCGGTTCATATATCATTTCATCTCAACACAGTGACAAATAATTGCATCGGAGTGTATGTAGAATAAATATTGCAGCCTCATAAGCTTCTTCAAGAATGGCGTGAGTGAACCAAGTAATAATTACACAACCTATATTGTTCTTGTACATCACCCCAGGTTCACTAACTCATCCCTGAAAAAATCTGGCACCAATGTGTCTGCCTCTCTTTTGGGACAAATTTGAATCATTGGCCACAATAAGAAATTGAAATGTAATCGTACAAAACAATATTCAGGGATATACATAGTCAGGTACAAAAACAAGCCTAAATATTGTAATTATAAATAAAAAACCAAACAATTAATCTTCAGGTACATGTTAAAAATACTTATGATCAAAACCATTCATATACATATGCATCATACCAATCATTAAAAGATCAGAAACAAATCAAGGATCATATTTGTAGTTCCATATGAGAATAAATCAAGGGCCTCATCATTTGTTTCAGAGATGGAGTTGGAGAACCAAAGTACCGATAGCACAACCTATATTGTTTGTGTGCATTGCTGCCTCAGGTTCACCAACCCATCCCTAAAACACGACACCATCATACGTGTCTCCCCTTGAACTCTTTTGGGGAACATTTCAATCATCGGCCTCGGTGACAAACTAAAATGTAATTCTTATACACTATGAATGCATGGAATAGATAATTCAAATATCATAGTTCTATGAATGTAGAATAAAGATTGTGGCCTCATAAGTTTCTACAGGGATGGCATAAGAGAACCAAGTAACAATTGCACAACTTATATTGATCTTGTACATGGCCCCAGGTTTGCTAACTCATCCCTGAAAAAATCTGACACCAATGTGCCTGCCTCTCTTTGGGGCAAATTTGAATCATTGGCCATAATAAGAAATTGAAATGTAATCGTACAAAAAATTATTCAGGGGTATACATATGCATCATACAACACATTCATAGATCAGAAACAATACAAAGATTATATATATAGGTTCCATATGAGAAAAAAAGTATGGCCTCATTTTTTCAGCGATGGAGTCGGAGAAACAAAATACCAACACACAACCTATATTGTTTATGTGCATTGCTACCTTAGGTTCACTAACCATCCCTAAGAAAACGACACCATCAGATGCCCGTGCACTATTTTGGGGCAAAAATGAATCATTGGGCTCAATAAGGATTAGAAATGTAATGGTATAGGCATGCTGTGTATCGAAATCAACACTCAACTAGCAAACTCAACTAGATGGCAGATGAGCATATTGGGGTTTTGTGACTAGACGGATTGGGGTTTTGTGACTAGATGGCAGATGCATCAATTGACCGATCGAACCATATATATACTACCCTACATCAAGAGCAAAAGAATATGTACACAATTGAGCAAATCCTATGTATGAACAGTGAAATCTGCGACTGCGACTAGAGAAGCTAGCAATGTAGTACCTCCGACTCCTCATCAGGGACCTCCTCCTCGAATTCATCATTATCCGCGATTGCGTCGAAGATTTCTTGTATGGTGATGGGGTCATTGATGTAGATCACTGGATTGCCTCCGCCTGCCGCCTGCCCCCCCCATCTAGATCTGCCGCTGGCACCACGACGTTGTCGGCCACAATGTTGTCAGCCACGATGTTGTCGGCCACCTGCTGCTCGGTGGCGATGGCTACTGGCTGGACGGATGAGCTCGCACCCTCGACGGCACGGCGACGAGCGACGTTCGTGCCCGGAGAAGACACCTCCGCCTGCTTGGCGATGACAGCAGCACCTTCAACTGGCTTCACCTCCGGCTCGTCTCCACGTGTACGTTTCATGGCACACCTAGGGAAGGAGGTAGTGCAAGCGAGGGAGTGATGTCTACGCACTTCTTTTCTTGTATATAGTTTTTGGGCCTCCAAGTGTAGAGGTCTGTAGAACAGCAGCAAGTTTTCCCTTAAGTGGATTACCCAAGGTTTATCGAACTCAGGGAGGAAGTGGTCAAAGGTATCCCCTCTCAAGCAACCCTGCAATCAAGATACAAGAAGTCTCTTGTGTCCCCAACACACCCAATACACTTGTCAGGTGTATAGGTGCACTAGTTCGGCGAAGAGATAGTGAAATACAAGTGGTATATATATTTATAAGTGGTAACAGTGATAGAAAATAGCTTGATGGCGTGGAAAAGACTAAAGGCAAACTGAAATAAAGATGGAAGCAAGCAAACATGTAACAGATCTAATTGTAAACTGTGTTTCAGTGATTAGAAACAAGGCCTAGGGATCATACTTTCACTAGTGAACACTCTCATATAAATATATTCTTCTTTATGATACTACGCTGAACTACTCTCCGGTTGGACATTCTAATTGATGGTAGGGCTATAACAGCACACCTCAAAGTTCATCTTTCCCATCTAGGTAACCCCACACTGTCAACTTGAGAGCTAGATGGTTCCAACAAACACCACAATTTCATAACAACATCCAACTCCAAATATAACTCATAACAAGTATTTGTAATCTCTAGCCTAAGTGCCACCATGGTGTGCACACTGTCAACTTCACACACATGGGGAGACCAGAGATCTATTAAAGCACTTGAGTAGCAAGGTAGATCTATTTGATTACAAACTCATGATCTCAATAAGATCATGCATAGAGAGAGAGATGAACACATAGCTACCGGTAGAACCCTTAGCCTCGAGAGAGAAGTACTCCCTCCTCATCATGGGAATCAGCAATAATGATGGAGATGGTGGTGGAGATCGATGGAGATGGCTCCGGGGGCACTTCCCCGTCCCGGCAGGGTGCCGGAACAGAGACTTTCTGTCCCCCGAATCTCCCCTTTGGTGGCAGCGGCGTAGCGGAACTTTTCATGGCTGGAGGCTTGATTATTTAGGGTTTATGCATCAGGAGGCTTCTTATAGGCCAGAGGGGAGACTGAGGGGGTGTCGGAGGAGCCCACACCACCCCCTGGCGCGGCCTAGCCTGGACTGCACCACCAGGTGGTGTGGCCAGCCCCTGGCCCCTATCCATCTCGTCTTCTGGCCTCGTGACTCTTCCGGTAAAATATCGACTTTGGCTTTTGTCCCGTCCAATTCCGAGAATATTGATTTTCTAACTTTCCTGGAACCAAAAACAGCAGAAAACTGGCAACTGGCACTGTGGCATCTTGTTAATAGGTTAGTCCAAGAAATCATATGAAAAGTACTCCAAAGTGTGGACAAAACAGAAGAAAGTAGATAAAACCAAGCATGGAACATTAAAAATTATAGATACTTTGCAATGTATCAACATCCCCAAGCTTTACTCCTGCTCGTCCTTGAGTAGGTAAGTGATAAAAAGAAAGAATAATTTTTTAGGTGACATGCACCATCATAAACTTGATCAAAGTATTTGTAAAACATTCAAAGCTAGGATCATAGTACTTCAATCATAACATGAAAGACAAAGTTCTAGCAATAAGACAAAGAAACTATGTTGCAACATGAAAAGGCACAAACAAAAGATTCATGGATAACAATGCTTTGCAAGACGTTTGTTTGTTTCACATAAAGAAAACATAGCATAGTGGCATTCAGCTTGTCCCTCATAGAGTAGCAAGTATAGATTCATAGGACACCTTCAAAGTTTATAAGAGTAACTAGATACAAATAGTTTAAACCAAGCAATATCAAGGTATGCATCAATCAACTAGTATTGGGACAGTGCACATAGAACTAAGAATGGCCACTATGCTCTCAAAGTAGGTGCATAAAGATATAAGGTGGAGACTCAATATATAAGTGGAAGAAAGGCCTTCATAGAAGGAAGTAGGGATTCAAGTCTCATAAAGAGCTTCCAAAAATTATGGTACTTATAGCTTTCAGCTCTCATTGCCCCTATCATAAGCATCTTGAAGTGATTAAGGTTAAAGTGAACAAACTATGGTGTACATGCTTGATGAAGTATAAGTTAGAAATCTCATGTCCCTTGAATACGAGGGTCGCTCCTCATGCTACTCAAGTTTAGTCACCGGTATGTTCTTGTCATTGTACATGTGTATCATAGAGAACCGCCAACGGGGTACCCCTTGCCCGATGATATGGAAGAATCCCCATATCAAAATGACAAGGCAAGCAGACAACGGGCATCTCAGCAATCTTCTTATTCACCATGGTAATATGGTGCTTTTTTCTCTCTTTCCTCTTTTCATATATCTCTTTTTTTCTCTTTTCTTTTTCTCTTTATCTCACTCTTTTTTATAAGAAGAATGCTTCATAGACAGCTTATTATGGTTACGCTGCAGGTTTCCACCATGACGGCATGGATTAGATTAGCGGCCCAGGCGTTTCTCTAACACATATACATAAATCCATGGACTTACAAGCTCCCCTTTCATTTCACACCGACGACATCCATAGACAGAAGAGCATGATATCAACTAGGTACAAAGTACAAGTGCAATGTTGAAAGCATTCCCCATGATAGCATGGTTCTGCTAATCCCCAACATATAAGTACAAGCATATACAACATAGACGACACAATGGTTCAAGTTTATTAAGGGCAAGAAAAGTAAAGTGTTCCATCAAGTTTGTGAGAGCTTTAATCACTCGTTTTCTCATAACAAGTTTAATTCAGAAGGTAGATAAAAACATGAATATACTTGGAATAGAAAATGCTAATAGGTAGGTACGGTGTACTCTTTGGAATAAATTTGTTTTATTTGGAGTTGGATGCATGAGTGGAACTCACACTTGGGTATGGAGGCTAGCAAAAGACTAGGAGCGACCAACTAAGAGAGCAAAAATGGCCATAATCATGCAAAGTGACAAAACATCATTAATTAAAGCATAAAGTGATATTAGCAGTTGAAAACTAAATGATCACACAGGCTATGGTGACTTGGTATAGTCTTAACATGGTGTGAGCATGCGCCAAGTCAACCCAAAGAGAGCATTAAAGGAGAATACCACAATGCTATGCTTTAATATGCTAAAACAACGCATGATTCTTTCAAGGCACATTAAGCAATGTCAATTGTTTATAACATGTCATGCTACAACAAAGAATAATAAGCATAAAGCCAAAATAATATCGAGCATGGCATGACAAAGCATAGGCCACAGTCAAAAACAAGCTCCCTTTACCACTTAAGCGTGAACTTTCCTACTCTTTTTCAATCCAAACCAAACCATTTGAAAACCAATGCATGAAAGAGGGGGTCGAACCAATTTATTCAGCAAACTAAGAAAACAAAGCAAATGAAAAACCAAAACCAAAAAGAAAAAGATGACGCTCCAAGAACAACACAATTGTGCATGAAACAATAAAAATGAAGCTTTTGGAAGAAACCTGGGATTTTTATTGATGAAGAAGGGGATGCCTTGGGCATCCCCAAGCTTTGACGCTTGTACTTCTTGGATATTTCTTGGGGTGACACGTGTGGCATCCCCAAGCTTGAGCTTTAGTCCATCCTTCATCTCATTACTCATTCCTTCCATACACCTGAAATTTTTCCTTCATACAAAACTTCACACAATCTTTATTAGCAACATTAGTGCACTCAAGATAATAAGTCTTTTAGGTGTAGTTCTAACACCAATAAAACTTCCATTAAATACTATATACTGTAGCATTTCCCTCAAAAATCTCAATTCTCCAAAAGAACTCAAAAAGGAACCAACAAGAAGCAAATGTTGAAAATGGCAGAAATCTGTCAAAATAGACCAGCAGGTAAAGACGAATTTTTTAGAAGACCTTCTGTTGCTCAAATCAAAAAGTGTTGAACTAACGAAAGTGAAACAACAACCTGGGGCAGAAGCACAAAAATTCACGCCTCAAAAGGACGTATAGAGATTTTACACGAATGTTTACGGTGAAGCACAGAAATCTGTTTCGGGACAGCAACTTTCCCAATCATTACTTCTCTCTCATTAGAGGTTACTCTTGGCACAAAAAGCAAATAAAAAGGATAAGGAGCGGTTATTACTGAAGTAATAACTTCCAAGACTCATCTAAAACTTTTGGGTTATCTCCCAATAAGTACTTTTATTTAACGTCTTTAAGATAGGCATGATAGTTTGAGAAGATGCTCATATAAGAAATATGAATTGAAGTAAAAGAGAGCATCAAGAAGCAAATTCAAAGCACATTTAAGTCTAACCCACTTCCTATGCATAGTAATCTTGTAAAGAAACAAGTCATGAAAGCACAAAGCAATAAGCATAGTAAAGAAAAACAAGTGCAACTTCAAGATTTTCAACATAAAGAGGGGAAACTTAATATTATTGAGATGCATAAAACCATGTTTCCCTCTCTCATAATAACTTTCAGTAGCATCATGAATAAAATTAACAATATAAATATCACATAAAACATTCTTATCATGAGCCACATGCATATAATCATTATTACTCTCCACATAAACATAGTCATTCTTATTAATTATAGTGGGAGCAAATTCAACAATATAGCTATCATTATTATCACCATAATCATAAAATATAGGAGGCATATTGTAATCATGATTAATTTTCTCCTCAATAATATGTGGACTGAAAATATCATATTCATCATTGTAATCATCATATATTGGAGGCATAGTATCATCAAAGTAAAATTTCTCCTCCGTGCTTGGGGGACTAAAAAGATCATTTTCATAAAAACTAGCTTCCCCAAGCTTAGACTTTTCCATAGCATTAACAATAATGGTTTCCAAAGAATTCATACTAACAACATTGCTATTAGCATGCAAATAAAGTTCCATAGGTTTTTTAATTTTCTCTTCAAACACTTCATGTCCTAACTCAAGATAAATACTATAAAGATCTCTAATTTTGTTCTTGTTTTACATTAAGCCTAACTAGTGAAAAAAAGAAACAAAAAGACAAAATTGCAGAATCTAAAGGAAATAACTTCGAGCACTCACACCGGAGGATGTGAGTACCTTTTACCTTACCTCCCTGGCAATGGCGCCAGAAAATAGTTGCTGGCACGTGGTTGACATGGGATCTTCTTCTTCTTTCAGTCCCCGACAATGGCGCCAGAAAATAGCTTGATGTATAGGCACTTCTATTCTTGTAGACAGTTGTTGGGCCTCCAAGTGCAAAGGTTTGTAGAACAACAGCAAGTTTTCCCTTAAGTGGATTACCCAAGGTTTATAGAACTCATGGAGGAAGTGGTCAAAGGTATCCCCTCTCAAGCAACCCTGCAATCAAGATACAAGAAGTCTCTTGTGTCCCCAGCACACCCAATACACTTGTCAGGTGTATAGGTGCACTAGTTCGGCGAAGAGATAGTGAAATACAAGTGGTATAGATAATTATAAGTGGTAACGGTGATAGAAAATAGCTTGATGGCATGGAAAAGACTAAAGGAAAACTAAAATAAAGATGGAAGCAAGCAAACATGTAACAGATCTAATTGCAAACAATGTTTCAGTGCTTAGAAACAAGGCCTAGGGATCATACTTTCACTAGTGAACACTCTCATATAAATATATTCTTCTTTATGATACTACGCTGAACTACTCTCCGGTTGGACACTCTAATCGATGGTAGGGCTATAACAGCACACCTCAAAGTTTATCTTTCCCATCTAGGTAACCCCACACTGTCACCTTGCGCGCTAGATGGTTCCAACAAACACCACAATTTCATAACAACATCCAACTCCAAATATAACTCATAACAAGTATTTGTAATCTCTAGCCTAAGTGCCACCATGGTGTGCACACTGTCAACTTCACACACATGGGGAGAGCAGAGATCTATTAAAGCACTTGAGTAGCAAGGTAGATCTATTTGATTACAAACTCATGATCTCAATAAGATCATGCATAGAGAGAGAGATGAACACATAGCTACCGGTAGAACCCTTATCCTCGAGAGAGAACTACTCCCTCCTCATCATGGGAATCAGCAACAGTGATGGAGATGGTGGTGGAGATCGATGGAGATGGCTCCAGGGGCACTTCCCCGTCTCGGTAGGGTGCTGAAATAGAGACTTTCTGTCCCCTGAATCTCCCCTTCGGTAGTGGCGGCACAGCGGAACTTTTCATGGCTGGAGGCTTGATTATTTAGGGTTTATGCATCGGGAGGCTTCTTATAGGCGAGAGGGGAGACCGAGGGGGTGCCAGAGGGGCCCACACCACCCCCTGGCGTGGCCTGGCCTGGCCCGTGCCACCAGGTGGGTTGCCCAGCCCCTGGCCCCTCTTCGTCTTGTCTTCTGGCTCCGTGAGTCTTTCGATAAAATATCGACTTTGGTTTTTGTCCCGTCCAATTCCGAGAATATTGATTTTCTGACTTTCCTGGAACCAAAAATAGCAAAAACAGGCAACTGGCACTGCGGCATCTTGTTAATAGGTTAGTGCAACAAATCATATGAAAATTACTCCAAAGTGTCGACAAAACAAAAGAAAGTAGATAAAACCAAGCATGGAACATTAAAAATTATAGATACATTTGCAATGTATCAGGGAGCTTCGGCGCACGCGGTAGGTGCAGATTGGGGTCTTGGGACAAGACAGAGTAGGGGAAAATGACATGAGCACATAGAAGAAGAAGGTCGAGCAGGTTTATAAACACCGGACCGTTCGTAGTCCTCGAGTGGACACGTGTGGTGGGCGGGGGGTGGGGGGCTACCACGATCTCCACCTTTTTTTTGAAACAGCCATGATCTCCACTTTAGAGCTGCATTGAAAACACGCTCATGGTAGAACTCGATTCCATTGCATGCAAGTGGCGCCGAACCAATTTCTACCAACGTTAGATCTACTCGAGGGGGGCCCTTGACTCATGGAAGTTACTTGCGGTAGGGCCCAGTTGGAAGTGAGATTGAGAGCGTTGTGTAAAAATGGGATATGTCTTATTAAAATCAAGTGGCATTAAATTGCAGCGTCCCGTCGACAACCGTGCACTCGATGACCCTGTTTCCTTATGCATGTGTTGCAGTAGCAGTAGTAGCCTTTGCAAACTAGATTAAACGTGACATGACCACTCGACGACTTTTTCCATGGACGACATCGCGTTCCTTCTTGTAGAGGGAGACGTCTGTGCTGTCTCACGCTGAGGGAGATGTCCATGCTGTCTCGCGTTGTACTGTGAAGGGAACGACGTGTGCAACGATCATCGTTGGATCACACAGGATCAAAGGTTGGTGTGCACGATCCGCGTGACAACTGGGACAATCAATCCGGGCGTAGCAGGCAGAGTCAGCATAGGTTTGGGCTTCTACGAAAGAGGGAGGGGGAACTAAGGGCAAAACTGAGTAGTATCAAACAACCAAGGGCAAAGCTGAGTAGTACCAAAAACCAAGGGCAAAACTGAGTAGTATAAAAATCAAAAGTCAGTGTCTTGTACAATGAAATACATCATGTCATACATCAAATTATGCCAAGATAGATCCACTTGCACCACATATGGATCCACCAGTATGATTGCATGTCCGTTCTTTTCATGAACAACAACCAGTGTCATTGCATGTGTGTTCTTCTAACAAACCACAAATGGATCCACCAGTGTCATTGTATGTCTGATATTTTCATTAACCACAGTTAGAGTCATTGCATGTGTGTTCTTTTGACAAACCACATATCACCAGTGTCATTGCATGTGTGTTCTTCTCATAAACCACATATGGATCCACCCAGTGTGATTGCATGTGTGTTCTTCTCACAAACCACATACGGATCCACCAGTGTCATCGGATGTCTGTTCTTTTCATGAACAACACCTAGTGTCATTGCATGTGTGTTCTTTCCACAAACCACACATGGATCGACCGGTGTCATTGCATGTGTGTTCTTTTCATGAACCACACCTAGTGTCATTGCATGTGTGTTCTTCTCATAAACCACACATGGATACACTAGTGTCATTGCATGTGTGTTATTTTCATGAACCACACCCAGTGTCATTGTATGTCTGTTCCTCTCACAAAACACACATGGATCCACCAGTGCCATTGCATGTGTGTTCTTCTCATGAACCACATCTAGAGTCATTGCATGTGTTTTCTTTTCACAAACCACATATCACCAGTGTCATTGCATGTGTTTTCTTCTCATAAACCACATATGGATCCACCTAGTGTGATTGCATGTGTGTTCTTATCACAAACCACGTAAGGATCCACTAGTGTCATTGGATGTGTGTTCTTTTCATGAACCACACCCAATTTCATTGCATGTGTGTTCTTCTCACAAACCACACATGGATCCACCGGTGTCATTGCATGTGTGTTCTTCTCATGAACCACATCTAGAGTCATTGCATGTCTTTTCTTCTCACAAACCACATAAGGATCCACGAGTGTCATTGGATGTGTGTTCTTTCATGAACCACACCTAGTGTCCTTTCATGTGTGTTCTTCTCACAAACCACACATGGATCCACCAGTATCATTGCATGTCTGTTTTTCATCAACCACACACGGATCCACCCAGTGTGATTGCATGTTTGTTCTTTTCACAAACCACATATGGACCCACCAGTGTCATTGCATGTCTGTTCTTATCATGAACCACACCTAGTGTAACTTCATGTCTGTTCCTCTCATAAACCACACATGGATCCACCGGTGTCATTGCATGTGTGTTCTTCTCATGAACCACATCTACAGTCATTGCATGTCTGTTCTTCTCACAAACAACATAAGGATCCACCAGTGTCATTGGATGTGTGTTATTTTCATGAACCACACCCAGTGTCATTGCATGTGTGGTCTTCTCACAAACCACACATGGATCCACCAGTATCATTGCATGTCTGTTCTTTTCATGAACCACACATCGAACCACCTAGTGTGATTGCATGTCCGTTATTTTCACAAACCACATATGGATCCACCAGTGTCATTGCATGTTTGTTCTTATCATGAACCACACCTAGTGTCACTGCATGTTTGTTCCTCTCATAAACCACACATGGATCCACCGGTGTCATTGCATGTGTATTCTTCTCATGAACCACATCTAGAGTCATTGCATGTCTGTTCTTCTCACAAACCACATAAGGATCCACCAGTGTCATTGGATGTGTGTTCTTTTCATGAACCACACCAAGTATCATTGCATGTGTGTTCTTCTCACAAACCACACATGGATCCACCAGTGTCATTGCATGTGTGTTCATTTCATGAACCACACCCAGTGTCATTGCATGTTTGTTCCTCTCACGAACCACACGTTGATCCACCAGTGCCATTGCATGTGTGTTCTTCTCATGAACCACATCTAGAGTCATTGCATGTGTGTTCTTTTCACAAACCACATATCACCAGTGTCATTGCATGTGTGTTCTTCTCATAAACCACATATGGATCCACCTAGTGTGATTGCATGTCTGTTGTTTTCACAAACCACATATGGATCCAACAGTGTCATTGCATGTCTGTTCTTTTCATGAACCACAACTAGAGTCATTGTATGTCTGTTCTTCTCACAAACCACATAAGGATCCACCGGTGTCATTGCGTGTGTTCTTCTCATGAACCACACATGGATCCACCCAGTGTGATTACATGTTTGTTCTTTTCACAAACCACATATGGATCCACCAGCCTCATTGGATGTCTGTTCTTTTCATGAACCATAGCTAGAGTCATTGCATGTGTGTTCTTTTCAAGAACCACACTAGTTTCATTGCTTGTGTGTTCCTGTCATTAACCACACATGGATCCACCAGTGTCATTGCATGTGTGTTCTTCTCATGAACCACATCTAGAGTCATTGCATGTCTGTTCTTCTCATGAACCACATAAGGATCCACTAGTGTCATTGGATGTGTGTTCTTTTCATGAACCACACCCAGTGTCATTGCATGTGTGTTCTTCTCACAAACCACACATGGATCCACCAGTGTCATTGCATGTATGCTCTTTTCATTAACCACAGTTAGAGTCATTGCTTGTGTGTTCTTGTCACAAACCACATATCACCAGTGTCATTGCATGTGTGTTCTTCTCATAAAGCACATATGGATCCACCAGTATCATTGCATGTCTGCTCTTTTCATTAACCACAGCTAGAGTCATCGCATGTGTGTTCTTCTCACAGACCACATAAGGATACACCAGTGTGATTGCATGTGTGTTCTTCTCATGAACCACGGCTAGAGTCATTGCATGTCTGTTCTTCTCACAAACCACATAAGGATCCACTAGTGTCATTGGATGTGTGTTCTTTTCATGAACCACACCTAGTGTCATTGGATGTGTGTTCTTCTCACAAACGACACATGGATCCACCAGTGTCATTGCATGTGTGTTATTTTTACAAAAGACACCCAGAGTCATTCCATGTGTGTTCTTTTCACAAACCACAGCTAGAGTCATTGCATGTGTGTTCTTCTCAGAAACCACATAAAGATACACCAGTGTCATTTGCATGTGTGTTCTTTTCATGAACCACACCCAGTGTCATTGCATGTGTGTTCCTCTCATAAACCACACATGGATCCACCAGTGTCATTGCATGTGTGTTCTTATCATGAACTACATCTAGAGTCATTGCATGTCTGTTCTTCTCACAAACCACACATGGATCCACCAGTATCATTGCATGTATGTTCTTTTCATGAACCATAGCCAATGTCATTGCATGTGTGTTCTACTCACAAACCACAAATGGATCCACCAGTGTCATTCATGTCTGCTCTTTTCATTAATCATAGTTAGAGTCATTGCATGTGTGTTCTTTTCACAAACCACACATCACCAGTATCATTGCATGTGTGTTCTTCTCATAAACCACATATGGATCTACCAAGTGTGATTGCCTATGTGTTCTTCTCACAAACCACATACGAATCCACCAGTGTCATTGGATGTGTGTTCTTTTCATGAATCACACCCAATGTCATTGCATGTGTGTTCTTCTCACAAACCACACACAGATCCACCGGTGTCATCGCATGTGTGTTTTTTTCATGAGCCACACCCAGTGTCATGGCATGTGTGTTCTTCTCACAAACCACACATGGATCCACCAGTGTCATTGCATGTGTGTTCTTTTCATGAACCACAACCAGTGTCATTGCATGTCTGTTCCTCTCACAAACTACACATGGATCCACCAGTGCCATTGCATGTGTGTTCTTCTCATGAAGCACATCTAGAGTCATTGCATGTGTGTTCTTTTCACAACCTCATATCACCAGTTCCATTGCATGTGTGTTCTTCTCATAAACCACATATGGATCCACCCAGTGTGATTGCATGTCTGTTCTTTTCACAAACCACATATGGATCCACCAGTGTCATTCCATGTGTGTTCTTGTCATGAACCACAGCTAGAGTCATTGCATGTCTGCTCTTCTCACAAACCACATAAGGATCCACCAGTGTAATTGCAAGTGTGTTCTTCTCATGAACCACACATGGATCCACCTAGTGTCATTGCATGTTTATTCTTTTCACAAACCACATATGGATCCACCAATGTCATTGGATGTCTGTTCTTTTCATGAACCACAGCTAGAGTCATTGCATGTGTGTTATTTTCACATACCACATCTAGAGTCATTGCATGTGTGTTCTTCTCATAAACCACATATGGATCCACCAGTATCATTGCATCTCTGCTCTTTTCATTAACCACAGCTAGAGTCATTGCGTTGTCTTCTTCTCACAAACCACATACAGATACACCAGTGTGATTGGATGTGTGTTCTTCTAATGAACCACAGCTAGAGTCATTGCATGTCTGTTCTTCTCACAAACCACATAAGGATCCACTAGTGTCATTGGATGTGTGTTCTTTTCATGAACCACACCTAGTGTCATTGGACATGTGTTCTTCTCACAAAGCACACACGGATCCACCCAGTGTGATTGCATGTTTGTTCTTTTCACAAACCACATATGGACCCACCAGTGTCATTGCATGTCTGTTCTTATCATGAACCACACCTAGTGTAACTTCATGTCTGTTCCTCTCATAAACCACACATGGATCCACCGGTGTCATTGCATGTGTGTTCTTCTCATGAACCACATCTACAGTCATTGCATGTCTGTTCTTCTCACAAACAACATAAGGATCCACCAGTGTCATTGGATGTGTGTTATTTTCATGAACCACACCCAGTGTCATTGCATGTGTGGTCTTCTCACAAACCACACATGGATCCACCAGTATCATTGCATGTCTGTTCTTTTCATGAACCACACATCGAACCACCTAGTGTGATTGCATGTCCGTTATTTTCACAAACCACATATGGATCCACCAGTGTCATTGCATGTTTGTTCTTATCATGAACCACACCTAGTGTCACTGCATGTTTGTTCCTCTCATAAACCACACATGGATCCACCGGTGTCATTGCATGTGTATTCTTCTCATGAACCACATCTAGAGTCATTGCATGTCTGTTCTTCTCACAAACCACATAAGGATCCACCAGTGTCATTGGATGTGTGTTCTTTTCATGAACCACACCAAGTATCATTGCATGTGTGTTCTTCTCACAAACCACACATGGATCCACCAGTGTCATTGCATGTGTGTTCATTTCATGAACCACACCCAGTGTCATTGCATGTTTGTTCCTCTCACGAACCACACGTTGATCCACCAGTGCCATTGCATGTGTGTTCTTCTCATGAACCACATCTAGAGTCATTGCATGTGTGTTCTTTTCACAAACCACATATCACCAGTGTCATTGCATGTGTGTTCTTCTCATAAACCACATATGGATCCACCTAGTGTGATTGCATGTCTGTTGTTTTCACAAACCACATATGGATCCAACAGTGTCATTGCATGTCTGTTCTTTTCATGAACCACAACTAGAGTCATTGTATGTCTGTTCTTCTCACAAACCACATAAGGATCCACCGGTGTCATTGCGTGTGTTCTTCTCATGAACCACACATGGATCCACCCAGTGTGATTACATGTTTGTTCTTTTCACAAACCACATATGGATCCACCAGCCTCATTGGATGTCTGTTCTTTTCATGAACCATAGCTAGAGTCATTGCATGTGTGTTCTTTTCAAGAACCACACTAGTTTCATTGCTTGTGTGTTCCTGTCATTAACCACACATGGATCCACCAGTGTCATTGCATGTGTGTTCTTCTCATGAACCACATCTAGAGTCATTGCATGTCTGTTCTTCTCATGAACCACATAAGGATCCACTAGTGTCATTGGATGTGTGTTCTTTTCATGAACCACACCCAGTGTCATTGCATGTGTGTTCTTCTCACAAACCACACATGGATCCACCAGTGTCATTGCATGTATGCTCTTTTCATTAACCACAGTTAGAGTCATTGCTTGTGTGTTCTTGTCACAAACCACATATCACCAGTGTCATTGCATGTGTGTTCTTCTCATAAAGCACATATGGATCCACCAGTATCATTGCATGTCTGCTCTTTTCATTAACCACAGCTAGAGTCATCGCATGTGTGTTCTTCTCACAGACCACATAAGGATACACCAGTGTGATTGCATGTGTGTTCTTCTCATGAACCACGGCTAGAGTCATTGCATGTCTGTTCTTCTCACAAACCACATAAGGATCCACTAGTGTCATTGGATGTGTGTTCTTTTCATGAACCACACCTAGTGTCATTGGATGTGTGTTCTTCTCACAAACGACACATGGATCCACCAGTGTCATTGCATGTGTGTTATTTTTACAAAAGACACCCAGAGTCATTCCATGTGTGTTCTTTTCACAAACCACAGCTAGAGTCATTGCATGTGTGTTCTTCTCAGAAACCACATAAAGATACACCAGTGTCATTTGCATGTGTGTTCTTTTCATGAACCACACCCAGTGTCATTGCATGTGTGTTCCTCTCATAAACCACACATGGATCCACCAGTGTCATTGCATGTGTGTTCTTATCATGAACTACATCTAGAGTCATTGCATGTCTGTTCTTCTCACAAACCACACATGGATCCACCAGTATCATTGCATGTATGTTCTTTTCATGAACCATAGCCAATGTCATTGCATGTGTGTTCTACTCACAAACCACACATGGATCCACCAGTGTCATTCATGTCTGCTCTTTTCATTAATCATAGTTAGAGTCATTGCATGTGTGTTCTTTTCACAAACCACACATCACCAGTATCATTGCATGTGTGTTCTTCTCATAAACCACATATGGATCTACCAAGTGTGATTGCCTATGTGTTCTTCTCACAAACCACATACGAATCCACCAGTGTCATTGGATGTGTGTTCTTTTCATGAATCACACCCAATGTCATTGCATGTGTGTTCTTCTCACAAACCACACACAGATCCACCGGTGTCATCGCATGTGTGTTTTTTTCATGAGCCACACCCAGTGTCATGGCATGTGTGTTCTTCTCACAAACCACACATGGATCCACCAGTGTCATTGCATGTGTGTTCTTTTCATGAACCACAACCAGTGTCATTGCATGTCTGTTCCTCTCACAAACTACACATGGATCCACCAGTGCCATTGCATGTGTGTTCTTCTCATGAAGCACATCTAGAGTCATTGCATGTGTGTTCTTTTCACAACCTCATATCACCAGTTTCATTGCATGTGTGTTCTTCTCATAAACCACATATGGATCCACCCAGTGTGATTGCATGTCTGTTCTTTTCACAAACCACATATGGATCCACCAGTGTCATTCCATGTGTGTTCTTGTCATGAACCACAGCTAGAGTCATTGCATGTCTGCTCTTCTCACAAACCACATAAGGATCCACCAGTGTAATTGCAAGTGTGTTCTTCTCATGAACCACACATGGATCCACCTAGTGTCATTGCATGTTTATTCTTTTCACAAACCACATATGGATCCACCAATGTCATTGGATGTCTGTTCTTTTCATGAACCACAGCTAGAGTCATTGCATGTGTGTTATTTTCACATACCACATCTAGAGTCATTGCATGTGTGTTCTTCTCATAAACCACATATGGATCCACCAGTATCATTGCATCTCTGCTCTTTTCATTAACCACAGCTAGAGTCATTGCGTTGTCTTCTTCTCACAAACCACATACAGATACACCAGTGTGATTGGATGTGTGTTCTTCTAATGAACCACAGCTAGAGTCATTGCATGTCTGTTCTTCTCACAAACCACATAAGGATCCACTAGTGTCATTGGATGTGTGTTCTTTTCATGAACCACACCTAGTGTCATTGGACATGTGTTCTTCTCACAAAGCACACATGGAGCCACCAGTGTCATTGCATGTGTGTTCTTTTCACAAACCACACCCGGAGTCATTGCATGTGTTTTCTTTTTACAAACCACAGCTGGAGTCATTGCATGTGTGTTCTTCTCACAAACCACATAAGGATACACCAGTGTCATTGCATGTGTGTTCTTTTCATGAACCACACCAAGTGCCATTGCATGTGTGTTCCTCTCATAAACCACACATGGATCCACCAGTGTCATTGCATGTGTGTTCTTCTCATGAACCACACCTAGAGTCATTGTATGTCTGTTGTCGTTGTATTGGGAACGGCAGTACCTAAGAAGGTTAGATAGAGGTGTGGGAGGGAAGCTATCGACGGCGTCCGCAGGCAGGATTGGATACAAGCGAGCGTAGCTGGACGCAGGAAGTACCCAGGTTCGGAGCACTCGTGGTGAGGTAAAACTCCTACTCCTACCGATCTGTCTATGAGCCATATACAAACTACAAGCGTCCTCGAGCTGTATTCTCTAGCTACTGTCTTAAATGCACTGAGACCAACCCTTTCTACTGAGGCCTTGCCTCTCCTTATATAGGCAGAGAGGCAACGGTCTCACTGACCAATCCGACTGGTGGGCCCCACAGGCGGGTCCCAGCCGACTGGACATCTATAGTATCCGGTACAATTGTGTCCCATTAGAGTACGAGCGGCATGGCTGTCCTGGGCACAGTGAACGCCATGCGAGCCTGTCGTCAGCATCGGGCCACTGTTCCCGCGTCATCCCCGCAAAGTCTTCAGTATGGCCGAGTAGTTGCCTATCTTGTCGTCGTACAGGGCGTACCGTGCACTGCTCTGCATGTCGCGTTGTCTCTCTGATTGGCTCCGGCTGTGCTACCGCAGCCGGCTGCTTCTTGCTGTTCCGGCTACCTCTTAGTAGCCGGCTTGACTTGCTTTATCCGACTGCACCTGATCAGCTGGACACGATCCGACTGGCGTGCTTCTTGTCTGGTTGGGGTATCCGGAGGTCATCCCCCCGACACTAGCCCCCGAGCGCGTGTGGATTTCGCCCTTATGTGAAATGTGCACAGGCTCCCTCTTTGTTTTTGAATTTCTGACCGGCTACGCCTGACGGTTGCGCTACCCGTGATGTCAGTGCTGACGCCAGCCATGCGCGCACGCGCCATCATTACTCTGCAGCAGGCAGTGTAACGTCCCGTTGTACGTCGCCTCGAGAAACTGCCGCCTGACGCTTCGATTCTTGCTCCGGGATCTTCTGCGCACTCCATGTCTGCACACGGGATCTAGGGCGGCGGTTGGGGTGGGAGACGCATCGATGGGCACCACGTGGCTTTGTGGACGGTTGCCCTCCCAGGCCTTTAAAGGGGGGTCCGGGGGAAGGCAGTTCCTTTCTTTCGCATTCCCCACTCCCATTTGCCTTCTCCTTCCTCTGTGCTCCTGCTCTCTGCGCCTTGCTGCTGTCGTCACCGTAACCCGCTGCACCGCCCGTTTGTCGTTGTTGGCGTTACGGGCCACCGTCACTCGTCCGCCACCGCGCCCTCCAACAAAACGGAGATGGCCACTGAGTGCGGAGTGTGGCGTGGCTCCTCCGTCACGGAGGACCACATCCAGAAGTACCACGCCACCCGCGTCCTTCCGTCGGAGGAGGAAGTGGCGGTGCGGCTCACGCCGGCGGGAGAGGAGTCACCGCATCTGGTGGAGGGAGAACGGGTGGTCTTCCTCTCACACCTGGCGTGCGGGTTCGCGCTGCCGGTGCACCCGTTCTTCCTCACCTTCCTCGCCTTTTTCGACCTCCGCTCCACCACCTCGGCGCCAATGCAATCGACACGTTGGCGCATTTCATTGCGTTCTTCGAGAGCTACCTCGGGATCCAGCCAGATCTCGGGCTCTTCTGCCGGCTCTTCCGAGTTCGGCCGCAGGTCCAATTCATGAAGGGGCCTCTGGTCGTCTACGGCGGTGCCTCCATCTACTCCCGCATGCAGACTGGCTACCCAAAGTTCCGGCTGCACGACACGGTACGACTGTGGCAGCAGTCGTACTTCTACGTCAAGAATCTCACGGCCGTCGACCGAATCAACCTTCCGGCGTTCCAGGACGTGGAGTCCAGCCGGCATCACTGGGACCTGAAGATATACGGTGAAAAGGCGGAGTCGAATGAGATGTTTAAACGCATGTGCACCCTCGTCACTACCGGACTAACCGGCCTGGACATCACCCTCAGCTGGATGTCCCAGCTGATGATGCCGCTGCAGCAGCGAGCGCACAAGATGTGCTTTTACTCCGGCCGAGTGGACCCGACCCGGCTGTCTCGCCGCGATCCCCACTACCACAATCTGAAGGAGTGGGTGTGGACGATTACCAAGGAGCGGTTACTGGAAGGCTGTGCCTTCGGGCTGGTGCCCTATAGTCGAGACAACCGCGCGCCCTGGGTAAGTCCTTTCAGCCGGATCTTTCCTTTGTATTTTCTTGTTTCTTCTTCTTTTTTATCCGACTAATCTCTTGTACTTGGCAGATTTTCCCCTGCATCCTTCGTGAGGAGGGCGACGCCCCTCTTTAGACGTTCACAACTGACTTGCCCGAGCCGCGCGCTCGGCGGTCTAGCGAGGAGTCGGACGGGGACAGGGACGCCTTCCCCAGCCGGAACGACGAGCCGGCTGCCGATCCCCACATGGAGGTCGACGAGGAGGAAGAGGTTGCGCCGGCTCCCGAGCCAGCACGATGCCAGGCGATAGACGGGGACTCCAGCCGGCCTGGCGCTGGCTGGAGCGGTTCCAGCACCAGCCGGCCTGCCGCGGAGGAGCCGGCTCCTAAGAGGAGTCGGACCGGCGCCCTTCCCCCGAGCCACCTTGGCCGGAAGAAAGGGCCACCCCCAGTGGTGCAGGGGTAAGTTCTTCTCTGCGCGCCTCTTTGCTTCCGTCGTCTACCCTTGTCTCACTTGCCTCTTTTTCCTTCTTCTCTTCTTCTGTCTTTTTAGCACGTTGGTCTCCGTTGGAGCCGCGAGCGCCGACAGGGTTGCCGCCGCCTGCGTCTGCCTCTGTTCCTCCTTCCTCTGAGGCACCACCTCCGCCGCCGCCTCGAGCTGAACTGGCTTCCTCAGCTGGAACGAGGGGTTCCCAACCAACCACGTTGGTCCAGCAGGACATGGTTGTGGCCACCTCGCAGGTTGGGGACGACTCTTCTGCGAGGACGCGGGGGGCGTCAACCGGCAAGGATCTCGTGGTTGTTGGTGACGACAACTCTAAGGACGAGCTAGGGAAGGAGTGGAGGACGGCGATGGTTACGGCGAAGGAGTCCTTGGCCACTAATGCCATGGACGACGACGCCTCCTCCGCTGCCTCGCTGACGGATCTCGCCGCCACCCTCGAACTGGCGGTGAAGGAGATCCGGCTACTCGAGGCTGCAGTCGGCGAGAACCGGTCCTTGGAGCAGAAGCTTGCTGCTGCCAAAGGAACCTCCCAGAGTAAGTTGGCTTCATTGTGTGCGCTCAGCGCGAGATCGATCGCTTGAAGAAGGTGAATGACCGATTGACCAAGTCCAACTCCCTGCTGCGGCTACAGAACAAGGATTGGCACGCAAAGCTAGACGGTCTAGAGGCCACCGTCAAGGAGTGCGACGCCTCCCTCGCCAGCCGGACCGAAGCCTTCGACCTTCTCGAGGCCCAGAACAAGGACCAAGAGAAGGAAATCAAACGGCTGGCGGCGAAGGAGAAGGCCATCGTGGAAGAGCTAATGCAGGTTGGGCATACAGCTAAGGGTAATTTGTATTTTCTGTCTCCTTTGTCTTTCCGGATCCGGTAGCCGGATCTGACTATCTTTTTTATGACAGCGTTTTATCCCGGCATAGACCTACTGGCGTACAACCGGCTGCAGGAGAACTGGCCTAGAGCGCAGCCTACAGCCCAGGAGCTCGTCGTTCTTCTCGGCGAGGAGGCTGCCAAGCTTCGCCAAGCGGCGCAGGCCATCTTCTTGTTTCTGTGGCCGAACGCTCCGGTCCCGGAGACGATGGCGCAGCTAGACGCGGAAGTGGGGGAGGCACTGGCTATGGTGGACCGACTACGAGACCTGGTAGCGCGAGCCGGAGCGGAGATGGCTCTGGCCCTCATGCTCTCGTGGTACAAGGACGCCCGCGTCAAGAAGATCGATGGAGGCTTCCGCGCTGTCACCGATCTTGCTGCCATCCGCCAGGCTCATCCGGAGCTCCCGGGTTCTGCCATCAAGATCGCCGATTACGTGGACCCCAACGAGGTGCTCACCGACTCGGAGTCCTCGACGCGACCAGCTAGGGACGCCGGAACCGGATCGACTGTGGCGCCTCCTCCTCCGCCTGAAGCTTCTGCCAGCTAGGACGCTCCGCACGGCAAGGCCCCTGCCGTTTAGCTATCACCCCGGGATGCCGGGTGTACTTGTTTTATTTTGTCTTGTCTTGAAACTTGTCTGTATGTATCGGCTGCCTCCAGCGCTGGGTAAACTTATGGGAGCTTCATCTCCCCTTTCCCTTTAGTGTTAACTTGAACTAGTTTTGTTTGCCTTCGACTTGTATGCTCCTTGAAATATTTTGCCGGTTGACTTTATCAGGCTGACTTCGCCCAGCTAAACGCCTTTACCCGGGGGAACTGCACTTTCAGTGGGGGCATGCTAGCGCACCCACTAGGTGTAGCCCCGGAGATTTGGAGTAGCTGGCGTAGCCAGGTACTTCGAATCTTCCTTCTTTCCTCAAGTCCTCTAACTTTATCCGACTAGACACATCCTCGTCGGTTGCTTCCGCTGGTTGAACGCCTACAGCCAGGGGAACTAACATTCTAGTGGGGGCGCGCGAGCGCACCCACTGGGTGTAGCCCCCGAGATTCGGAGTAGCTGGGGTAGCCAGGTACTTTGAATCTTCCTTCTTTCCTCAAGTCCTCTAACTTTATCTGACTAGACACATCCTAGTCGGTTGCTTCCGTTGGCTGAACGCCTGTAGCCGGGGGAACTAACATTCCAGTGGGGGCGCACGAGCGCACACACTGGGTGTAGCCCCCGAGATTCGGAGTAGCTGGGGTACCAGGTACTTCGAATCTTCCTTGTCTTCTCTTACTCCTGCCCTTTCCCTCACCTAGGCTCCAAATATCTGGCTAAACACCCTTAGCCGGTCGGGAAACTACAAGATTCCACTAGGGGCGCACGAGCAAACCCAGTGGGTGTAGCCCCCGAGATTCGGAGCACTTGATGAAGGCAAGGACTTCGAATCTTCTTCTCTTTTCTTCCTGAATACCGACTCGAAGTATTCATACGAAATGTACATACACATACATTCTCATTCGTTAATAGGTTAGTCTGTTAAACTGTAGTCAGAAGGCGTATTTGTTTTTTGAAAACTAGCTTGCGCCTTTCTAGACACTTGGTCGCTTTCCCGTGTGCTCTGCTGTTTTCGCTACGTCCTTGCCGGGCAGCCGGGTTGCGGTCTGCAGCCAGAATCGTAGGGAGATGACAGTACATTGTGCACGGTACTAACGGCTAGGCAGCCGGATTGTCTTAAGCTAGTTGCAAGGTCGGGACACCCGATATGTCGCGTCTCCTCCCTGTTTTTCATGTGGGATGCCTCGGGCTTTTGCTCTTGCTAGCCGGACAGCCGGGTTGCGGTCTGTAGCTAAGACGAAGAGTGGGCCTCTGACATCATCGCACACTACTCAGCCGGTTTGTTGACTTAGCAGCTCGGGCCAGCCGGCAAGCCCCCGGGTAGGGGTTGCCGGAGCCAGAAAATCTGAACCGGAAAACAGATGCATACACATTTCTAGCAAGGAGGCCCCGAGCATCTCGCAGGGGTCCGCATTTTCATTCATAGGGTTTGTGGGATACATACACTGTCTGGTGACTAGGTGTAAAACGGGCGCAGTAGGGCCGTGTTCCAGGGACGCTTGGTCTCCTTGTCTGACTTGTCCATCTTGTTCTTGCACGGCTGCTGTGCGTCGATGAGGTAGTAGGAGTCGTTGGGCAGCGCCCGGCTGATGATGAAGGGACCCTCCCAGGGTGGTGACAGCTTGTGCATTCCCTTCGTGTCCTGCACCAGCCGGAGGACTAGGTCGCCCTCACGGAACGCGACGGGGCGGATCCGGCCTGAATGGTAGCGGCGTAGTCGCTGCTGGTACAAGGCTGATCTGGACAATGCCAGCTCACGGGCCTCCTCGAGGAGGTCCACACCATCTTCCCGTGCCTCCTAGTTGGCCTTTTTATCGTAGAGGAGCTTGCGTGGAGAGTCGAACTCGATACCCGCGGAGAGGGCAGCCTCCGATCCGTAGACCAAGAAGAACGGGGTGAAGCCGGTTGATCTATTCGGCGTGGTGCGGAGGCTACACAGCACAGCCGGAAGCTCCTCGATCCAGCATCCGGGTGAATGCTCCAAAGGCTCGATGAGGCGTGGCTTGATGCCGGCTAGCACTAAGCCGTTTGCCCTTTCGACCTGCCCGTTGGACTACAGGTGCGCGACGGAAGCAAGGTCCAACCAAATGCCCTTGTTGCTGCAGAATTGGGCGAAGGCCCTCTTGGCGAAGTTCGTACCGTTGTCGGTGATGATGTTGTTGGGGTAGCCGAACCGGTTGATGACGTCGGTGAAGAAGGTAATGACTGTCGCCCAGTCCAGCTTCTAGATGGGCTTGGCCTCGATCCACTTTGTAAACTTGTCCACCGTCACCAGCAAATGGGTCATGCCTGCACGCGCCCGCTTGAAGGGACCGACCATGTCGAGGTCCCAAACAGCGAAGGGCCGGTCCCAAACAGCGAAGGGCCAGGTAATTGGTATGGTCTTGAGCACCGAAGTCGGCATATGCCTGAGCTGCCCGAAGCGCTAGCACCCATTACACGCGCGGACTAGCTGCTCAGCATCCTCGAGGGCGGTGGGCCAATAGAAACCATGGCGAAACGCCTTGGCAACTATCGCCCTTGACGAAGCGTGATGCCCACACTCTCCCTGGTGGATGTCCTTGAGTAGCCGGTAGCCTATGTCCACATCGACACACCTTTGGAAGATGCCGGACACGCTGCGCTTGTACAGCTCTTTGTTGATGATGGTGTATGTGTTCGCGCGGCGTTGGATTTGCCTGACCTCCACCTCGTCATCCGGAAGTTCCCCGTTGGCGATCTAGTTCATGAAGGGCTGTGCCCAGGATGGTATTTCCCGGATGGCGAGGATGCTCCCGCTCTCCGGTTGATGGTCGTCGGGGGGTCGTCCAGATGAGGTACCCGGGACGGCGGCCGCCGAGCCGTTTTTTCAAATTGGCAGCCCCCAGGTCTTGCGAGCCGGAGGGTACTGATTTGTCGGAGTTGGCGCGGGCCTTCTTCTTTGGAGGTTCTGCCGGCTCTGCATCTGCCGCTGGAGCGCTCCCTGCCCATATGATGGAATCCGATTCGGGGGACGGGTTGATGGAGGGCTTGCGCAGGTGCTCCAGGGAGACCCCGGGTGGGATCGCCTGCCTGGTGGATCCGATTCGGGCAAGCGAATCGGCCGCCTCGTTGTTGGCGCGAGGGACATGATGAAATTCACATCCGTCGAAGGAGGCTCTGAGCTTCTATATGTGGAACCGGTAGAGAGCCATGTTTGCATCGTGGGTGTCCCATTCACCGGATACTTGCTGCACCACCAGATCCGAATCGCCGAAGCAAAGGATCCGGTTGACACCAATCTCTCTGGCTAGCCGGAGGTCATGTGCCAGTGCCTCGTATTCGGCTATGTTGTTGCAGGCCTTGAAGTGGATCTGCAGGATGTACTCCAGCCGGTCTCCCTTGGGCGAGGTGAGCACGATGCCGGCTCCCAAGCCCCCGAGCATCTTCGACCAATCGAAGTGCATCTTCGAGTGGTCTGAATCCGGAACCGGTGGGAGATATTGGATCTTGGCCCAGTCGATGAGGAAGTCTGCCATCGCCTGCGACTTGATCGTGAGCCGAGGCTCGTACTGGATGGAGTAGGCGGCAAGCTCGATGGCCCACTTGGCGACTAGGCTGGTGGCGTCTTTGTTGCCGATGATTTCCGAAAGGGGTGCCGTGCACACGACCTTAATCGGATGCTCCTGGAAGTAGTGCTTGAGCTTCTTGCATGGTAGGTATACACCATAGCACATCTTCTGGTAGTGGGGTAGTTCTACTTGGAGAGGGAGACGACCTCGCTGAGGTAGTAGACGGGCCTCTGAACCGGCTGAGCTTGCCTTCCTCGGGGCGCTCCACCACCAGGACGACACTGACGACCCGGTTGATGGCTGCTATATAGAGCAACATCGGCTCCTTGCTAACCGGTGTGGCTAGAATCGGCGCTATGGATAGCATGCGCTTGAGGTCGTGAAATGCGGCGTCGGCTTGCGAAGTCCAGGAGAACTTGTCCGTCTTCTTCATCAGCTGGTACAACGGGAGTGCCTTCTCCCCTGGCCGGCTGACGAAACGACTGAGGATGTCTGGCATCCGGTGAACTTCTGGACTCCAAGCAGGCTCTTGGGCGGCCGCATCCTTTGGATGGCCGCAATCTTCTCCGGATTCGCCTCGATCCCTCGTTGCAATACGAGGAAACCGAGTAGCTAGCCAGATGGGACTCCGAAGACGAATTTCTCTGGGTTCAGCTTCATCTGGTACTGACGGAGATTGTCAAATGTTTCTCCCAGATCTTCGAGGAGGGTGCGCTTCTCCTTGGTCTTGATGACCACATCGTCCACGTAGGCGTGCATGTTTCGGCCTATCTACGAGTGCAAGCACTTCTGCATGCAGCGCTGATAGGTAGCGCCTGCATTCTTCAGACCGAAAGGCATGGTTACATAGCAGAAAGCCCCGTAGGGGGTGATAAATGATGTCTTAATTTGATCAGTCGGGTTTAACTGAATCTGATTGTAACCGGAGTAGCAATCTAGAAAAGACAACAAATCACAGCCGGCCGTGGAATCGATGACTTGATCGATACGGGGCAATGTGAAAGGGTCTTTCGGGCATGCCTTGTTCAGGCTGGTGTAGTCGATACACATGCGCCAGGTCTTGTTCTTCTTCAACACCAGGACTGGGTTCGCCAGCCTGTCCGGGTGGTATACATCCATGATGAACCCGGCTGCAAGGAGCCGGGTGATCTCGTCACCGATAATCTTCCTCTTCTCCTCTGCGAACTGACGCAGAGGTTGCTTGACCGGCTTGGCATCCGGCCGCACATGAAGTAAGTGCTAGTTGAACTCCCTCGGTACACCTGGCATGTCCTTGGGTGACCATGCAAAGATGTCCCGATTCTCACAGAGGAAGTCGACGTGTGTGCCTTCGTATTTATTGTCCAAATTGGCACCAATGGTGACGAACTTGGTCAGATTGGAGGGGTCGATCAGGATCCTCTTTGTCTCCTTTGCAGGCTGGAAGGCTCCTTCTCCAGCCGGCTTGCTGCTAGCCCGTATGTCTTGCTGGGCCATGGCCACATTGCGCATGATCACGCGCTTCTCCTCAGCTATGATGAGGGCATCTTCCAGTTTGGAACCGGCTGAGGCGCACTCCATTGACCGCCTGAAGCAGCCGGCGACGGTGATCACGCCGTTGGGTCCCGGCATCTTCGTCTTGAGGTATGCGTAATGGGGGACGGCCATGAACTTGGCAAGGGTGAGGCGCCCGAGGAGAGCGTGGTAAGCTCGTCAGGTGTACCACTTCGAACCAGATCGGTTCGCGACAGAAGTTCTCCTCGGTCCCGAAGATGACGTCTAGCTGGATTTTACCTAGCGAGGCGCAAGCCGGACCCAGCAGTATGCCATGGAACGTTGTGGTGGTCGGGCACAGGTCGCACTCGCGAACACCCAGCTTCTCTAGCGAAGACCGGTAGAGAAGGTTGAGGTTGCTGCCTCCGTCAATGAGGACGCGAGCGAAGCGGCATGTGCACTCGTTGCTGACGATGAGGGGGTCGAGTACCATGGCGTAGCCCCTGGGAGTCGGCAGCTGCTTCAGCTGGTCTTCTCGGCTCCAGGTGATGGCAGTTTCCGACCAGTTCAGGTACTAAGGGACCAGAGAGACGATGGCGTTGACCTCCTTAGAGTGTCGCCTGTGGCTGTGCTTGTCGTCCAGCTCCGTCTCGAAGATGTGGTAGGCGGCATGCGGCTGGGGGTAGCCGTTGTTGTTGTTGCCGCCGTTGCCGCCATTACCATCATTGCCGGCTCCCCTAGCTAGTGGCGGTGGTCCACCAAGAGGGGTCGGGGGAGACACGGCTAGCCGCCCTTGTCTTTTAGCTGGTGGGTCTAGCTGCAATTGCGAGTGGTGTGCGTAGCTGGTTTGAAGGGACCGCTGTGCCATTTGCACGGGCCGTCAAACATCTGGTCGAAGGTGAGCCGTGACTTCTTCCTCCTTGCATCGTTAGCCGGCACGTCGAGCGCGCCCTCCACAGCATTGACTTGCCTTGCGTGGTAGAGGGGCTTCTGCTGTCCGGCTTGGTAGTCCCCATGGAACCGGTTGTCGTTGCCATGGCGTCTGGAGGATCCGGCTTCCCCGGTCAGATTGCTCGGACGGTCACGAGCCGGCTCCGTGGGAGTCAGACGCCCATCAACATTTACTCGGAGGGGTTTCTTCATGGCGGCATCCGTTGTGGCGTACTGGTCCGCAATCGTCATGAGCTCTGCCATGGTTTTCGGCTCGTCACACAGTAGCCTGTGGCGAAGCATGGTGCCTTCTCGGCATCCCTCGATGAAGAAGTTGATGGCCTGGCTCTCCACGATGCCCTCGCAAGTGTTGCGCAGCTCCGTCCACTTGGCGAGGTACTCCCGGTCGGTCTTGTGGTCACCCTGGACGCACAAGGCCAGGTCTCGTGGGCATCCTGGACGCTTGTACATGCCATTGAAGTTGCAGACGAACACCTTCTTGAAGTCTGGCCAGGCGTTGATGCTGTTGGGCGCAAGGCTGTTGAGCCATGTTCGTGCCAACCCGGTTAGCATAAGGGGGACATAGCGCACAGCTATGCGCTTGTTCCCATGGGCGATGCCGACTGCCATAGCACAGTCGGTCAGCCAATCTTCCGGCTTCATGCTGCTGTCATATTTGGGGGTGTCTCTGGGCAGGGTGAACTCATCCGGAAACGAATCGTTCTGGATGCGGGGTCCGAAACAAATCGGTCTGGTGGAGTCTTCTTCCTCTGTGATGCGCGCTTGAGCAAGGAACTCGATGCGGTACGGGCATCTGGACGATCCGGGTTGGGTGCTCCCACCCGGCCCGAGAGATGGGAACCAGTGGGTCTTGGTGCTCTGGTTGGTGGAGGGGGAGGCGGTGGGTTGCTGTTCACCGTTTTCTCCTGGCGCGACTGGCCCTTGTTGCCAGAGTTGCGGTGCCTACTGCGGGCCTTAGCCGGCTGAGGAGAGGATGCCTGCTGGGTGTCGCGGGGCGCGCCCTTGCTGTCGACAGGTGGCTTGCTCCACCTGGAGTAGCTGGGGTCCTCTTGCATCTGCCGATTGGCGTTGGCCTGCTCATCTGCAATTCGGAGGAGCTCATGCACGCGAGCATGTTGTTGAGCTCGCTCCTCGCCCTCTAAGCCGGGCAGCTCTCCTGTCGCAGCTCGCGTCGCGCGCAGGTTCTTGATAGGCGTGTTGTAAGTGGGCCGGATGAGGGCGGGCACGGGATCTGGTTCCCCGTCCTTTTCCATCCTTCCGCCCAGCTTGCCGCCCCGGCGTCGCACCTGGCCACGTCTGTTCGGCTCCGTGGTAGCTGGAGTGAAGCCGTGCACACGGTCATACTCGCGCCGGGTGATCTCGAGTTGCTTGCGGGTTGCCGCCAGGTCCATGGCCTCCTGGAGGAGGATCTGTCTCTCCATGGCGAAGTTGGCTTCCGCCTCCTCCGGGTTGTCCCCGAGGTTAACCAGCGTCAGGAGCCGATCAATGGCCTCCTGTACCTGATTCCGAGGCTGCGGAGGCACGGAAGTTCTGCCTTCGTCTGCGCCCCTCTCCCGCGGCTGGCGGGGGTGGGAACTTGAGCCTGCCATCATGACCTCCACGCCGCAGGGAGCGACGGAGGCGCTACCGCCCGGGTGCGGTAACTCCGCGATAGAGACGATCTCCCTAGGGAAACGCTCCGGAACAGTGGCGACATAGACGGGGAGGTCGCCGAAGAGCAGGATGGAGCCGTTCGCCGGAAAGGTGGTTCCGGCGAAGCAGGAAGCGTTGTCGATGATGCATTCGAACTTGCCGAGCGTGAGCACTAGGTCGGAGGCCACGCGCTCACTGGCTGAAGTACGGGTTCCCGTGCGGAACGTGACTCCGGTCGAAGCCTTCTGCCCAACAGTGGGTGCCAACTGTCGTTGTATTGGGAACGGCAGTACCTAAGAAGGTTAGATAGAGGTGTGGCGACTAGCAGGGAAGCTATCGACGGCGTCCTCAGGCGGGATTGGATACAAGCGAGCGTAGCTGGGCGTAGGAAGTACCTAGGTTCGGAGCCTCGTGGTGAGGTCAAACTCCTACTCCTACCGATCTAACTATGAGCCATATACGAACTACAAGCGCTCCTCGAGCTGTATTCTCTAGCTACTATCTTAAATGCACTGAGACCAACCCTTTCTACTGAGGCCTTGCCTCTCCTTATATAGGCAGAGAGGCAACTGTCTCACTGACCAATCCGACTGGCAGGCCCCATAGGCGGGTCCCAACCGACAGGTCATCTATAGTATCCGGTACAACTGTGTCCCATCAGAGTACAAGCGGTATGGCTGACGTGGGCACGATGAACGTCGTGCGAGCCTGTCGTCAGCATCGGGCCACAGTTCCCTTGTCATCCCCGCAAAGTCTTCGGTATGGCCGAGTAGTTGCCTGTCTTGCCATCGTATAGGGCATACCACGCACTGCTCCACACGTCGCCCTGTCTCTTTGATTGGCTCCGGCTATGCTATCGTAGCCGACTGCTTCTTGCTGTTCCAGCTACCTCTCAGTAGCCGGCTTGACTTGCTTTATCCGGCTGCGCCTGATCAGCCAGACGTGATCCGACTGCCGTGCTTCTTGTCTGGTTGGGGTATCCGGAGGTCATCCCCCCAACATCTGTTCTTCTCACAAACCACATAAGGATCCACCCATGTCATTGGATGTGTGTTCTTTTCATGAACCAGACCCAGTGTCATTGCATGTGTGTTCTTCTCACAAACCACACATGAAGCCACCAATATCATTGCATGTATGTTCTACTCATGAACCACAACTAGTATCATTGCATATCTTCTCTTTTCTTTAACCACGGCTATATTCATTGCATGTGTGTTCTTCTCACAAAACACATAAGGATACACCAGTGTCATTGCATGTGTATTCTTCATGAACCATAGCTAGAGTCATTGCATGTCTGTTCTTCTCACAAACCACATAAGGATCCACCAGTGTCATTTGATGTGTGTTCTTTTCATGAACCACACCCAATGTCATTGGATGTGTGTTCTTCTCACAAACCACACATGGATCCACCAGTGTCATTGCATGTGTGTTCTTTTCACAAACAACACCAAGAGTCATTGCATGTGTGTTCTTTTCACAAACCACAGCTAGAGTCATTGCATGTGTGTTCTTCTCCCAAACCACATAAGGATACACCATTGTCAATGCATGTGTGTTCTTTTCATGAACCACACCAAGTGTCATTGCATGTGTGTTCCTCTCATAAACCACACATTGATCCACCAGTGTCATTGCACGTGTTCTTCTCATGAACCACATATAGAGTCATTGCATGTCTGTGATTCTCACAAACTACATAAGGATCCACCAGTGTCATTGGATGTGTGTTCTTTTCATGAACCACACCCAGTGTCATTGCATGTGTGTTCTTCTCACAAACCACACATGGATCCACCAGTATCATTGCATGTCTGCTCTTTTCATTAACCACAGTTAGAGTCATTGCCTGTGTGTTCTTTTCACAAATCACATATCAATAGTGCCAATGCATGTGTGTTCTTCTCATAAACCACATATGGATCCACCAGTAGCATTGCATGTCTGCTCTTTTCCTTAACCACTGCTAGAGTCATTGCATGTGTGGTCTTCTCACAAACCACATAAGGATACACCAGTGTCATTGCATTTGTGTTCTTCTCATGAACCACAGCTAGAGTCATTGCATATTTGTTCTTCTCACAAACAACATAAGGATCCACCAGTGTCATTGGATGTGTGTTCTTTTCATGAACCACACCCAGTGTCATTCGATGTGTGTTCTTTTGACAAACCACACATGGATCCACCAGTGTCATTGCATGTGTGTTCTTTTCATGAACCACACATGGATCCACCCAGTGTGATTGCATGTCTGTTCTTTTCACAAACCACATATGGATCCACTAGTGTCATTGCATGTCTGTTCTTTTCATGAACCACACCCAGTGTCATTGCATGTGTGTTCCTCTCATAAACCACACATGGAACCACTAGTGTCATTGCATGTGTGTTCTTATCATGAACCACATCTAGAGTCATTGCATGTCTGTTCTTCTCACAAACCACATAAGGATCCACCCATGTCATTGGATGTGTGTTCTTTTCATGAACCACACCCAGTGTCATTGCATGTGTGTTCTTCTCACAAACCACACATGGATCCACTAGCGTCATTGCACGTGTGTTCTTTTCATGAACCACACCAAGTGTCATTGCATGTGTGTTCCTCTCATAAACCACACATGGATCCACTAGTGTCATTGCATGTGTGTTCTTATCATGAACCACATCTAGAGTCATTGCATGTCTGTTCTTCTCACAAACCACATAAGGATCCACCCATGTCATTGGATGTGTGTTCTTTTCATGAACCAGACTCAGTGTCATTGCATGTGTGTTCTTCTCACAAACCACACATGGATCCACCAGTATCATTGCATGTCTGCTCTTTTCATTAACCACAGTTAGAGTCATTGCATGTGTGTTCTTTTCACAAACCACATATCACCACTGTCACTGTATGTGTGTTCTTCTCATAAACCACATATGGATCCACCAGTATCATGGCATGTCTGCTCTTTTCATTAACCACGGCTAGAGTCATTGCATGTGTGTTGTTCTCACAAACCACATAAGGATACACCAGTGTGATTGCATGTGTGTTCTTCTCATGAACCACAGCTAGAGTCATTGCATGTCTGTTCTTGTCACAAACCACATAAGGATCCACAAGTGTCATTGGATGTGTGTTCTTTTCCTGAACCACACCCAGTGTCATTGGATGTGTGTTCTTCTCACAAACCACATAAGGATCCACCAGTGTCATTGGATGTGTGTTCTTTTCATGAACCACACCTAGTGTCATTGCATGTGTGTTCTTCTCACAAACCACACATGGATCCACTAGGATCATTGCATGTCTTCTCTTTTCATTAACCACTATTAGAGTCATGGCATGTGTGTTCTTTTCACAAACCACATATCACCAGTATCATTGCATGTGTGTTCTTCTCATAAACCACATATGGATCCACCAGTATCATTGCATGTCTTCTCTTTTCATTAACCACAACTAGATTCATTGCATGTGTGTTTTTCTCACAAACCACATAAGGATACACTAGAGTCATTGCATGTGTGTTCTTCTCACAAACCACATAAGGATACACCAGTGTCATTGCATTTGTGTTCTTCTCTTGAACCACAGCTAGAGGCATTGCATGTTTGTTCTTCTCACAAACCACATAAGGATCCACCAGTGTCATTGGATGTGTGTTCTTTTCATGAACCACACCCAGTGTCATGGGATGTGTGTTCTTCTCACAAACCACACATGGATCCACTAGGATCATTGGTCATTGCATGTGTGTTCTTTTCACAAACCACATATCACCAGTATCATTGCATGTGTGTTCTTCTCATAAACCACATAAGGATCAACCAGTATCATTGCATGTCTTCCCTTTTCATTAACCACGGCTAGATTCATTGCATGTGTGTTCTTCTCACAAACCACATAAGGATACACCAGTGTCATTGCATGTGTGTTCTTCTCATGAACCACAGCTAGAGTCATTGTATGTCTGTTCTTCTCACAAACCACATAAGGATCCACCAGTGTCATTGGATGTGTGTTCTTTTCATCAACCACACCCGGTGTCATTGGATGTGTGTTCTTCTCACAAACCACACATGGATCCACCAGTGTCATTGCATGTGTGTTCTGTTCACAAACCACACCCAGAGTCATTGCATGTGTGTTCTTTTCACAAACCACAGCTAGAGTCATTGCATGTGTGTTCTTCTCACAAACCACATAAGGATACACCATTGTCAATGCATGTGTGTTCTTTTCATGAACCACACCCAGTGTCATTGCATGTGTGTTCCTCTCATAAACCACACATTGATCCACCACTGTCATTGCATGTGTGTTCTTCTCATGAACCACATCTAGAGTCATTATATGTCTGTGATTCTCACAAACCACATAAGGATCCACCAGTGTCATTGGATGTGTGTTCTTTTCATCAACCACACCCAGTGTCATTGCATGTGTGTTCTTCTTACAAACCACACCTGGATCCACCAGTATCATTGCATGTCTGCTCTTTTCATTAACCACAGTTAGAGTCATTGCATGTGTGTTCTTTTCACAAATCACATATCAATAGTGCCAATGCATGTGTGTTCTTCTCATAAACCACATATGGATCCACCAGTAGCATTGCATGTCTGCTCTTTTCCTTAACCACAGCTAGAGTCATTGCATGTGTGGTCTTCTCACAAACCACATAAGGATACACCAGTGTCATTGCATTTGTGTTCTTCTCATGAACCACAGCTAGAGTCATTGCATGCTTGTTCTTCTCAGAAACCACATAAGGATCCACCACTGTCATTGGATGTGTGTTCTTTTCATGAAACACAACTAGTGTCATTGGATGTGTGTTCTTCTGACATACCACACATGGATCCACCAGTGTCATTGCATGTGTGGTCTTTTCATGAACCACACATGGATCCACCCAGTGTGATTGCATGTTTATTCTTTTCACAAACCACATATGGATCCACTAGTGTCATTGCATGTCTGTTCTTTTCATGAACCACACCCAGTGTCATTGCATGTATGTTCCTCTCATAAACCACACGTGGATCCATCGGTGTCATTGCATGTCTGTTCTTCTCATAAAATCCACCTAGTGTCATTGCATGTCTGTTCTTCTCACAAACCACATAAGGATCCACCAGTGTCATTGGATGTGTGTTAATTTCATGAACCACACCCAGTGTCATTGCATGTGTGTTCTTCTCACAAACCACACATGGATCCACCAGTGTCATTGCACGTGTGTTCTTTTCATGAACCACACCAAGTGTCATTGCATGTGTGTACCTCTCATAAACCACACATGGATCCACTAGTGTCATTGCATGTGTGTTCTTATCATGAACCACATCTAGAGTCATTGCATGTCTGTTCTTCTCACAAACCACATAAGGATCCACCCATGTCATTGGATGTGTGTTCTTTTCATGAACCACACTCAGTGTCATTGCATGTGTGTTCTTCTCACAAACCACACATGGATCCACCAGTATCATTGCATGCCTGCTCTTTCATTAACAACAGTTAGAGTCATTGCATGTGTGTTCTTTTCACAAACCACATATCACCACTGTCATTGGATGTGTGTTCTTCTCATAAACCACATATGGATCCACCAGTATCATTGCATGTCTGCTCTTTTCATTAACCACGGCTAGAGTCATTGCATGTGTGTTGTTCTCACAAACCACATAAGGATACACCAGTGTGATTGCATGTTTGTTCTTCTCATGAACCACAGCTAGAGTCATTGCATGTCAGTTCTTGTC